>JAACJT020000521.1:6336-19211 GCA_009936485.2 Gymnarchus niloticus | reverse complement strand
TGGTGACTGTATCATCTGGTATGTATCATTTTATTTCACTCTGTTAGCCTTATGAAAAGTAGCTCTTTAAGCTTTTACATAAAGTCGAAGGCGCTAAGTTACCTTTAGGTATGGGTAACTTGATGGCTCGTGTTATTGTGTTACTATGATGCATTTGACTACTGGGGGAAAGGAACAATGGTCACAGTGACTTCAGGTAAGAAACAAAATTTAATTTTTAAAAGTTTCAAATTATTCTGGAAAGTGTCGATGTCCGGTTTGGTAAAAATACAAAAAGTTTTAACTTTGCGAGGTCATATTCAGTACATGTGGTATACATACTGGTCGACTCGGGTGTTAAATTACTGTGTTATGCTTTTGACTACTGGGGAAAGGGGACCATGGTCACAGTGACTTCAGGTAAGAAAAAAATCTGACATTTGTGAATATTCTGCCTGTTGGCCAATATTACTTTTTGCTGAAATCTGCGGTTTTCCTTGTATTAATTAACTCCACGTAGTCTGTTACTCACAGCTACATGGGCCCATATGTTTATTATGGCTTAGAATTATGGAATTATTTTTTTTTTCCCCAAAATGTAGCAATTTTTCGCACACCGTTCAGGAAAGCATACATTTTTTCAGATGTGTGATGTGATAAACTGTGTATAAACTATTTTAGTACCGGTCGATTGAGGTCTTAAGTCACTGTGTGACTGGGTTTTTGACTACTGGGGAAAGGGGACCATGGTCACAGTGACTTCAGGTAAGAATTAAAATGCTTCTGTTGTTTTATCATAGGCTTATGGAGTATTGCCGATTATTAAATTTCCTTGCTGAAAATGAACGCGGTCTAAATACCGATGGACTGTTTTTTTTTTATGTTACTCTAACTTGCCTGGTAACGGAGACTTCGGCTAAGAATAAAAATCCATAATTAATGGGTCAGCTAGGGAAGGGAGTTAAGACAGTAATAAATATGCCAGGCGTGTTTGGGGACTTCGCTTTTCACACCAATTTATGAAGTGATTAACACACGATTGGTGTCTTCCTGGGATAAAATATTATGGGGCGTTAGGTCTGAGTCAGTCTGGGTGCCGTCGCCCTTCATCTTCACCTTATTGCACCCGGCTCGCCCTCTACTCGGGTAAGACCCTTCCTTTTATAAAGGAGGCTATTTATTCATTTACACTCCATAAGGAGCTGGCAATTTGGATGCATATGTGAGTTCAGTTCATAGCAATGTCGGTCCGATGGTCTCAAATTTGTGTCATCATCAGGTGGCTTAGGGGACATCTAAAGTCATGGGTTTGTAAAGCCAAGCTGGCTGCTTCAAGCGGCTGGACTTGAAACTGCTGAAACATTTTGTGGCACTGGAGTAAAAAAAATAAAAAAGTAAAAAATTAAAAGATATGTGCCTTCGGACAAAGGCTCAGGAGATAAGCTGCTGATGTAAGGCGTCGTCTTGCAGCTGACGGAGCTTTCAGTTTCCTTAGTGATTAAAATTACAATTCATTACTCTGATCATGTAAAATCCTCAGTGAGCATTATAGTCTGAGGAAATAGTCATTTTACAAAAGCTTACTTTATAATGCAGGTCAGCAAAACGTTTATTAGTGAAGACTTCACTGCTTTACTGCTGCAAATCCCGCACTATAATGAGTGTTTATAGGTAAGAAATACGCATTTAAAGACTGAATTATCAATCAACAAATACATGATCAGCTAAAATATTTTCAAAACAAAAAATGTAATCTGATTTTTTTTTTTTAGTTTTGTAAGAAGGAAATAATTAGAACAATCAGCTCAGTATAAAATTATACAGAAGCCTTTACAGGAGCAAGTCTTGGTATTTCAAAAGCCAGCAGTGATGAAATGTATGCCCTATAGGCTGCACGTTATCTAATAATCTAATAATCTATAAAGTAACTTAATGCGTGAAGGGCTGCTCGGCACTGCATGGTCATATAAATGTATATTACCTGATATGTCAGGGAACTATTTATATATATATATATATATATATATATATAATCTTTCTTCAGAGTGGTTAACGTGATATGTTGCAAGGACTTAAAACTTTGCTTTGTGCAGTTTGAAGAACTTTTAAAAACCGACTTATTGTTGTTTGAGCTCTTCTGGCATATTTATAATTTCGACACTTTACATCAGGATTTCAGTTTTGGAATCGGAAGGTTTGGAAATTACGGTCATCAAGGAAAGATGCTGAGAGAAATATGAAACTTTATAAAACTAGGCATCGTATATTCCTTTTAGTTTTTACAGTTTTGTATACATATACATATAAATGATATGATTATATACATAATTAAATATACATATTATTATAAAAATAGGGAATGTTGCGGGTACGTTACAGGAACGTTAAGAACGTACCGAGAACGTTAATGGACATTGTCAGAACGTTCCCTGTTAAGAAATTTATCTAATTTTCAGGCACTTTATTGCTAATTGTCTGTGTTCTAATATGAGGCATTGCTGTATTGTTTAGTGTAGGTAAATCCCAGACTGGCCGGGCCGAATGGGCTGAATGTGCCCATTTTCCCTCCTGTTCAGGTGTGCAGACTAAGTCCAGCCTGTTTCCGCTTCAGTCATGCTGAAGTTTAACAATGTGCCCATTTTCCCTCCTGTTCAGGTGTGCAGACTAAGTCCAGCCTGTTTCCGCTTCAGTCATGCTGAAGTTTAACAATGTGCCCATTTTCCCTCCTGTTCAGGTGTGCAGACTAAGCCCAACCTGTTTCCGCTTCAGTCATGCGGGACTACGGGTACTGCGGGCATTGTGAACATCGGCTGCCTGGCAACCGGATACTCGCCTCCTGGCTCCCTGGATTTCTCATGGCGTAATAAAGGGATGGGAACGGACATTTCCAACTTCCTCTTGTACCCAGAGGTCCAGGCCAAGAACGTCCTCTCCGTTGTCACTCAGGTTCAGGTGAAAGCGGATGACTGGGCAAAGCAGAACATATACGTCTGCAAAGCAAAACAGGGGAATGAATTTGTAGAGGCAGAAGTGAAATCAGGTAAGAGATTTATGTCCATCTGTCTATTATTGTTTTCCAGTTTCCAAATCGTATTATCCACAAATGAAAATTCATTTTTCAGAAGTAATTTTTCTCAACTTCTAACCATGAGGATGACGATGCGATGAGCTTGTAGATTGTCATTTAAATCTAACCTGACAACATGGCTTCGATGTTGTCAGATGTCCTGTGTTGACCATGCCTAGCTGCTTTCGGCCAAAGGCCAGGAATCAGACTTGTGATATCGTGTTCATCGTGATGATCTCATGATCAGGGATAAAATTATGAAACTGGTTACTTTTGCTTTATTGACTGACTGAGTTGAAGGTACTGAATGATTTTTTTTCCGTGTTTTATATAGGGGTAAAGTTTTTTTTTTTTTTTTTTTTTTATCAGTTTTTAACCAATTCCTCAATTAAAAAAACAAAAAATCTACTGATATAAGTATTTCATGTGTTGGGTCTTTAGTAAAATTATCAGCATCAATATTTTTCCAAAGTGCTCCTAAGTTTATATAAAAATGAGTTTGGTCCTAATGAGGGCTAAAGTGATCAGTGATCAGGCAACATGAAAGAGACAGGCACTATAAACACGTCGCCAGGACCATAAGGGACAATTCAGATGCTAAAGATCCATAAACGAGCCGTCCAACATGGGTAGCTATAAAGCACAGTTTAGTTTAAAAATATGAACATGTTGTGAAAGCATGCAATAGGTGTGTGGAGGTCGTTAAGTGCTCCTAACCATTAATCAGTCACGGTCATGAGGCGATCGGTAGACACAGGGTGGCCACTGGGGTGATTCCAATCGCGTGCTTCCATTAACTTGTCAGAGAGTGACATGCACTTCTGTGAAAATCTTTCGGGGATGGTCCTCTCTTTCTATGAACAGTGCAACAACACCTAAGGTCAATAAGGCTGGAAATACAGAATGTCTATTTGCAGGTATATTAAAATAGAGTAATTATAAATGTCCGGTTTGATTACTCATAACTCGTAATGAAATCATAAACATGGTAAGGTATTTGAGTGTGTCTTCTGTGAAATGTTTATAGATGACACAGTCAAATGCAGCCACCCTTTATAGCTGTGCATTGCATTGATGATACGCCTCAAACAATTTTAACATTTCAAATACCCATTTTATTTTTTTTCCACTTGCTGCAGTTTCAGAAAAATGTTGGCAGACCCGTTACGCTAAACTCCACGACCTGTTTTAGGAAACCCAGGTTCTGTTCACTCGACTATAAGGTGCACTGTGGTCTGTACTCGACGGTCTAACCACTCATCCTCATCTATGCTCTTATATGCATCCCTATGTGTGTGTTTCTATGTCTCTTTTTAGTACCTGTACTTCAAGTGATACCTGCTCTGTATGTAACGACTCCATCTTCCGAGGAACTCATGGAACAGACAGTCAGCTTTGCCTGTCTTGCTAAAGGCTTTTCTCCCAAAGAACACAGCTTGAAGTGGTACAAGGGGAATGACGAAATCACTCAGAATGTAACTAGGTTACCCGCGGCTCAGGACGGCGACAAACTGTACAGTTCCTCCATCTTTTTACGGTTTCCTGCCAGAGACTGGAAGACGAAGAAAGTCTCTCTTTCTTGTGTTTTTGTGGGCAAATCACAGGCTGATATGGTCACACAGACTGTTACATATTCTGATCCTGGTAGGCTTCCTTCTAAATATCACTGCTTGCTCTGATTACATCATTGTATTTGTTCCACTATTTCATAGGCACTGCTGCAGTAGTGAAGGTCAGCCTGGCTTCAGCTTTGCAGTCAGTTAAATTGTATTCATGAATGCTTATTTTTAAAGCTACTTTCTGTGTATGGAGTACATAGTTGAGAGATTTGTGCAAAACCAAATGATTTTGACCTTTTTTCTCTGTCTTCTACATTATCTCTGTAGATTGTTCACCTGTTAAAATTGAGATTATCGACCCATCGCCCGAAGAATTTTTCCTTAGAGATAAAATCTTACTCGGCTGTAATGTCACTGGCAGCATTGAAAATCTGGTCAGCATTTCCTGGGCGTATTCAGATGGCCGTGAACTCGTGGTCCCTGGTGAACCAGAGACGCATGGCCATTCTAGAATCTCCTGGCTTTCCATCAGCTATGAAGAATGGAACAATGGGACAGTTTTTGTGTGTACTGTCCAGCATCATGACCTTGCTGGACCAGTGAAAGTGGACTACCAAAGACCAAATGGTAAGACCCGACAAAAATGTTACTTAATGCAGCGTCATACAGTATTTCATAAAGAGCAGTTATAGTTTACAGGTGTTTTGGTAGGCTTCTAAGATCCACATGTATTTTATGTATACTCTATAGGCATTCACATCCACAAGACTCGACATTCCCTGCCGTGTCTTACTGTATTCTGCAATCTAATATTTAGGCTGATTGGGCTCGATTTGATGAAATCACATTAGCATATTTTTGTATTAGAATGTAATTGGGCAAGTGCTCATTTTAAAGATTTTCTTTGTCTTATGATTATTACTTAAGAGAGCAATGCACATTATATCATCTGAAAAAGCAAATGAATGTTTAGCAAAACCAAGCTTTAGTGGAATGTAAAATTACACTTCAAATTTTGATTGCGAATTTTTATTGTAATTATTCCTAAAATTTACGCTGAGATAAATAAACAACAAGGCAATATGTAAATTACTTGTAAGATAAAGCAGGACGGCAATGCACGATTTATGCAGTTCTGTCTGAATGGCTTTTCTTGTAGTGCATAACAACGACAGTGGATAACGTAATCATGTCGATTTTCAGGGCAACAGCACAAGGCTCCCTCTGTCTTTATTCTGGGGCCAGTACAACACAATGGCCAGGTGACCCTAACTTGCTATGCCAAAGAATTCTACCCCAAGGAAGTGTTGATCTCTTGGCTTGCCGACGATGAACCCCTGAGTAGGACTCGGTTCCAGACCACCAGTTTGATTCAGACAGGCCACAACTTCTCAGTCTACAGCCAGATGACCGTCAGAAAGGATGACTGGGACCATGGCATAGTGTTTAGTTGCGCCGTGCGCCATGAAACTCATGGCAAAGAAGTTAATGCCATAGTCAGAGCAATTGACAGCTTGACAAGTAAACCCTCCCCCGTCAACCTCAGTCTGTCTATTCCCCAAACCTGCAAGGCCACCTAACTCTGCTGTTTTGTGTTTTGTTGTCCGTTTTGTTGTGGTTCTTTTGTGACTGTAATGTAGAAAAAATTGACTGTCTGTCCGTCAGCCTGTGTCTGATGCTTGTGTTTTAACATGAAAATGCAAAACAAAAATGACAATAAAAAAAATCAGTAAATAAAACCTCATCTCTGTACAATCTGTGCACGGAAGCAAGTCCAGGACTAGACTTGAACTTGTCCTGGGTCGTCTTTTCCAAGTGTGTGGAGAAGGTGCGGCAAACACAAAGGCAAAAATACAAACAGAGTTACACAAATAGAATGCAGATTTTTAGTTCAATCAAGAAGGTGTGCAGTTATTGTAACCTTGCGTTTTTCTCGTTCAGCTGTACCGACTCTGTATCATGAGTCCAAACTCAAAAACAGTATGTACAAGACCAACGTAGAACACACAGATGTGCAGTGTTTCTGTGTTGTGTGTTTAGATCGCATTTGCCCAACATGTCCCTGTGTGCTGTGCTAACTGTGGTTCGTCGTCCCAGTCCCAGAGTTCATGTCACACTACAGGTACGTCAGCTGGACCAGTATGTGTAATCATCTCAGTGCTTTAGGGTAGCCGGGGTTCATCAGCAGCAAGCCAAGTAGGCCAGACAAATTGGCACTTTGACTAGCTCAGGGTCACCCGAGCAAGCAATCATTAAGACGTATTATCAGCATGGAGTGATGGTGGCACTGAAACATTTAACCTTGACTCAGAGTTGAGTTACACATAGAAAAACCACAATTTCAGCTAACATTAACAAGCAAAAACACTGCTGATCGACTGTGCATTCAGGAAACTAAGGTGCTCTCATTTGTTTAATCCAGCATTTTGACACAGTAGGTCACATTACACAGTTAGTGGTCTTACTTAAACGTAGTTGATGTTCTGCTGGAACGAGTCTGTTAATGTCCCTTCAGTGGTGATCCCCCCCCGAGACGTCAAACGTCTTCTTCAGGCCACAAGCCATTGGTCAATACCAGTGAGCTTAGTGCTTCCTTTGTTTATAAATCAAAAAGCCTTTCACGGTTTCAAAGCAGAATTCGGTTGGTATTTCGAGGTTCTTCATGGTGAAACAGAAGAGAGTAGAGGGAGGAGGACCTGCTTCATATGGGTTTGGAGGGATTACGCTCCCTTGATTTCACCCGGGTATGTAGCTGGAATGACTGCACGATTAGAGGATTTTGGAATAGTTCTTCCCCGATCCCTAGCTTGTGCCCTGTGCTTCCAGGGGCACTCATGTATGTTTAGACAGATGCATACAGACATTAATATACATGTGTGTGATTCCAGAGAGAAAGAGCGAGGGAGATAATGACGGCCTCATTGTCACCTGACAATAGCCATCCTCAGCTCTGTGTGTCTGTATGGGTTTGTGGGAAACAGTCACTCTGCCCACAACTGAACCAAGCAGTCATTGAAGTGAGAGCAATGAAGTGGTTAATGGCCCAGCCATGTGACCTGACGAAATGCTGATTTTGTATTATTTAACAGAAGGCCCTGGGAATGTTCAGAGCAAAAGAATTTCCATCAACCCTTTAGTGCTAAATCTGGATTGAGAAGACTGTTAAAATAGGTGTGTGTTCTGGGCAATCAGATTAGTAACACGGGACTGAAGAGTAGAGGCTCTCGTATTAGGGAAATGAAATGGGAGGCAGAAAATGAAACGATTCACAAAAATGTACTGTACGCTTGATTTTCTTCATTATTGTGTTATTATTATTTAAAGGGCACTTGTCAAAAATGATTAGAACTTTCCAGAACACTCTGCCACCCAGTACTAGATGAGGGGTTAGTTGGTTTCATGGATGGATGGATGAACGTGAGTGTAGCTCAAGGCCGAGATGCCCTTTTCCATAGTCATGCCTTGATTATAAACTTGAGTTCTTTCTTGCAGGTAAATACCCGTACTTCTGGCTGGAACCTGGCTGGAATGTCAACGAAGGCGAGAGTGACAATGCAGGAAACACCATCTTTGCCTTCATTGTGCTCTTTCTCGTCACGCTCTTCTACAGCGTTGGAGCCACTCTATCCAAGGTAACGGCCGATGCATAACAAAGGGTCGTGATTGGCTGCTCCCGTGAGCACGTGCGTACGTTAAATTTGTAGTCGTGCTGTATTTAGGCTCAGCGGCAAATTCTGAAATATGTAGCGTAAATGATCTTTCAAGTCAAAATTATGATACGATTAATGGTGATATCTTGGATAATTTCTCAGACTGACATTTAGGCTCTTTTTATATTTTCTGATGTGCAGAAGTCCTTGCCTACCAGAACAAAACATGTAAAATGCAGTGTCCCGTTTGAAACTAATACGGAATCTGATTTTCTTTGTATTCTAGTACACAGAATTTCATTCAAACACATACATGTGAAGTCTGACTCACGGTTTTAAGTGCCATCCGGTACCTCGTGCCTCTGAGATGTAAACGCCAACGAGATTTAGGCCTAAAAGTTCTCGATTCCCTGCTCCCATAAAATTTCTCTTCGCCACCCCTGCCCGTAACACGGTATCTTGCGTCGCCTTCCACCCCGCTCACACAAAATTGTCGCCACTTACGGGTTTTCCGTCATTTCATACTCGTTTCCAGTTGCAGATCTCAATATATTGAGTCCGACGAGCTTGACATATATGCACACGGTTGGCGAGATCTGCGTTTGCAACTTTTTAAATGCATCGTTATTTAAATAGTTTAGGCTGTCCCGAATTAAATGAATTATTTTATTAAATCAATAATTTGATAAAGCCCAAGGCTTTTTCACAAGTCGCGGACTACCAGTTAAAAGTTTTTACACACACCAAGATTTTATAAATTTTTCATGTTACTCACATAATTTTCACAAAAAATTCTACACACTCGATATTTACTGCTAAAAAATAATACGTTCGTGTTTTGTCTCCTTCAAATACCTTTATCAGCAAGAAAATTAGTCATATCTCTGGTTCATCAAAGTAGCCTCCTCTAGCGGCTACGACAGCCGAGCAAATTGAGGCGTTCTTTCAAGGGACATTAAATATCGCTTTGTAAGTTCATTCCAACACTCCTGGGGCCTGGTTTATGGTTATTATGGTTTATTATGTTTATTGGGTTATAAACATTATATATAAATCTCCATTGGGCTGGAGTTCGAACTTCATGGTTTGCAAAGACAAATGACAACATCTGCGGTACATATACACGACTGAGAGTCTAGAATTTTTTGTGAAAATATTGTGAGTAACATTGAAAATGTAGAAAATCTTAGTATGTGCAAAAACTTTTGACTGGTAGCGTATGTGAATTGAAAGTTTCCGCTGTGTAAAAAATCTAATTCGATGCACCAGAATGGGCAGTGTTAGTTTAATACAGGTCTTAAGAGAGCGTAAATCTAAGGCGATGGTAGATCGACTCAAGTCGGAGAGAATACGCAAAATGTGAATTTGCATATGACACGCCCACATTCTGGCCTCTCTCCACCCACAGCGCGTAACTCACCTCAGGGGCGTAAGTCACTCGGGAGAATACGGGCCTTACTGCCCAGAGAAATGGTGTCAAACATTTTCTTTGCCTCCATAAGACTTCAGCACAGTATTATGTATATAAAAATATTTTTTCCTCCTGTCTTGCCATAATTGTAGTAATTAGCAGGAGCGTTAACTGTCTCTCTTCCTACTGTTAGATCTATCAGTTTTGGTCAATATATTGTATAGAAAAACCTCATAATCTAGAATCTGCTGTGTTCTTATGATAAACAGGTATAATATGAATGTAGATGCATATTCCTGATATACAGTAACTCGAATTTTAAATCAGTGTAACCATTTGTGTAATCGATGCTACAGCGTTATTGTTTAAATCCTGCATATCTGGTGTATAATTTCCTTATATGAAGCTAGCAATACAGAACCAACATAGAGAGCCTTGAGATGTACCGAAGGGATCGAAATACTGAAACCACACGCAGCTATTTGAATCGTGTATAAAGCAAAACTTCGTGTAAATTCAAATGTCAAATTCCTCATATTACTTAATAAGGTACAGACAAAAAAGCATTTGATGACAGCCCTGCTCAACTAAAACTTACTAACGAAGTGAAAAATTCCCTATTATCACATACAGTACTAAACTGTACACATATGTAAGGCATTACCTGTAAAAGTTCCAATTTACGAACGGTTGTAAGGTCTTAAATCTAAGTATCTCGGTGTTAAATCTTGGACCGATTTATATCATTATTTTTTCTTCAATTTCAGGTGAAGTGAACTCCTGTTCAGAAGGCCTGGAGGCAGCTTTGTATTAGTTGAATGGTGAAATATATTTTGCTTGTGTGGTCTGTTTCTCTGCTTACAGCATTTTTGTAAATGCTCTGCTGTATTTTGTCATACTCTGTCAAGTCAAATCTAAAACTGTTTGCACCCTTATTCATACTTTCATTGTTGTCCATTATTTTCATATTGTAATAAAAGCTAGAAGATGTTCAACGATGAAATTTAAAATTTATGTTAATTTTGGTTGTGATTTGTATATCTTAATGACAATAACCAAATAAATATATTCTGATTTCTAACCCTGAATCTGTGGGTAGCCTTGATTTCATTAAAGTAAATAGTTTAGCCTTAAAATCCACACGATTGTCCGTTATATCTATAAACACCGTTTAAGTTTGGTTTATCTTTCTAAAATGACAAAATAGTGTGTAATATTTCTATAAAATGTTTTATTTGTTTTGCATTACCTGATCAAAAAAATTATCGTTATTAACAAACCACTGTTAAAACTTTTGGGGGGAAAAAAAAAAAAATCTGATCAAAATAAAATAGAAATGGAAATGCTCTAAAGAAATATGCAAATGTTCAGGTGCGGCAGGCATTCGTTAGTTAAGCGCTGGGTTTCAGTTCTGCCTCCTGACTCCCTCTGGGTGCTCGTTACTTCAGGCTTCCGTCCGCAGCCTTCTGTGCTCACTGAAGCCTGAGCAGATCTGTGAAGCTTGGCGTTTCATTTGGTGCGCCCACCTGGCAGGGAGCAAACAAGGGCCAGGCTGAAATTTCACTTCTTGGAACTGCCGCCGATGGTTTGCATTACTCATTAATGTGTGACCCGTGTGTGTTTTCATTCTAAATGTGGCTAATCATAGCCGTTTATCAAAAAGGCCAGAAGGTGAAAATCAGAAAGCATCCGTTCCCTTTTCATAAACCATTAAATAATCTGCCAGTTCGTTACGTTTTAACCAACATAAATATGATTTGCTTATTGTTGCTAAAAGAACAAATGATTACTATTAGTGTCCTGTTATTCGAATGTTATGAGAAATTCTAACAAAAGTAAATAATTAGATAATGATAAAAAAAAATTTACGTCTGACCAGGTGCTGAATTGGCTTTTGCATGGAACATGAACATCTGCATTGTCAAATTGTACATTAAATTTATACTGCAGTTTTAGTAAGGCTATTATAAATATATTATATTATTTATTAAATAAAGTGCTTTTATGCTGCAATCTAAAATGTAAAATATTCTCATCTGTGAATCATTTAATATTAAGGAAAGGAACTTCATTTCTCTGTCTGACTTGAATTTAAATTAGTCAACAAGAATTTTGTTAATGCAGGACTGCAGTATAAGAGGTCAGCTTAAGAAACGCCACTCTTATGGCCCGAGGCTTCTCTGGGCTGCATTTTAATTCATTTTCACAGAAATATCGATGTGCCAAAACGTTTTTCGACATAAATTTAGGAGACAATCTGATTTATCATGCAGAATTAGGAACTGTTTATGTGGAGCATTAGCAAGAAATGCGATGGACAATTTTTGTTCATTATTTTGATAAAACAAATTAAGTCAAGTTGGTGAGCAACAAAATGTCCGCAAAAACTTAATGTTAAAATGAAAAGAATTATGTACCTAAAACACACGCTATGTACGTTTTCATATCTCCAGTAAACGCCGTTAGTTTGTTAAATCAAGCAAGGCATGACATGACATAATACGAAACTACAGCTCTCTGGAGAGAGACGTGAGATTTGAGAAACGAGAGCGCGAGAGACGCCACGCCTCAGAAGATCTCGAGAACATCCTGACAAATGTGACAATACCTTTAAAGTCTATTAAGCTCTATCTTTTGAGGCATTTCCAAATTATACCTACACATTTAGTTAAGGGCACCGGTGAGCAAAGAAATATTCATGTTCTTGTCAAATCTGTCTCACCGAAGAATTGCTGTATATTTGTATTTTGCAGAGTATTTCGCCCTGTGTCCTAAAGAATTTGTTGGCATGTAGAAACATCTGAAAGGTTTTTTTTTTTTACTATATTGGCTAAATTTAAATGTATGTTTGAATACATATTTACCGGAATTGTAATGTTTCATAATATATCCGGTGAACACAAGAATTTTATTTTTTCCTATAATACAGTAAACATTCCTTTGGCTAAAACCAATGACAGTGGTTTTAAACACTATGGCTTAATGTCAGCAACACAGTCTCTCTAGATTAACCACACCTTGCTCCCACAGTCCTTAAACAAGCAGGTTAGGTGAAAAAGGTCCTTATAGTTTGAGAGTTTGGGCTCTGTGATGGACTGGTATCCTAAGCAGGGTATCCCGTGACTCGTACCGTGGACTGGTATCCTAAGCAGGGTATCCCGTGACTCGTACCGTGGACTGGTATCCTAAGCAGGGTATCCCGTGACTCG
>JAACJT020000520.1:0-13556 GCA_009936485.2 Gymnarchus niloticus | reverse complement strand
CACTCTCGTGACGGGGGTACACCTACTGCGCGCTGTTCCCGACAGCACTCTCGTGCTGGGGGTACACCTTCTGCGCATTGTTCCTGACACCACTCTCGTGACGGGGGTACACCTACTGCACGCTGTTCTCGACACCACTCTCGTGACGGGGGTACACCTTCTGCGCGCTGTTCTCGACACCACTCTCGTGACGGGGGTACCTCCTCTACATGCTGTTCCCAACACCACTCTCGTGATGGGGGTACGTGCTGAAGGACTCAACCTTTCTGTCTCAAACTTGGAGCAGGACCATACTTGAACAACCCATCAGGTGGACTTTGCAGTTATTGACTGTCCAAATTGACTGAAGGGACATGGCTGTTACTTCGGCCAGCACAGCTTTATTAAAGTCACAGGGCGCGTAAAGCTTGTTTTCAAAATGCATGGGAAACGGCCTTGTGTACCAGGTCATGGTGCAAGTGTCAAACTCATTTCAGTTAATGGGCTCTGTTGAATCGAGTTCGATCTGATGTGCTAGAGTATGTTTGTGGTAGGCTAATAGCAAAACCTGCCCGGGTTCCCGAGAGGGCAGCAGCGGTTAGGTTGCAATTATGGAAGATTAATGGTGCTAATCAAAACATTATTAGAGCTATAATGCACGATTAACAACATCTGGTATGAAACTTTGACACTTCAAGTGCAATCTTAGTCACAGTAAAGTTGTCCTCTAGCTGTCATTAACTGCAATTTGGGCAGTTAGTCACCATGCAGTGATTTACTAAGTACTAATGGATACAGAAAACACATAAAAAGACACAACATCCAAAATCCATGTCACGCTATATTTGTGTTGGCAATAGGTTGATTAATGGTAACTAGTTTTCACAGTAGGGTTTACAGTAACCATTTTTCCCAGCATAGCTCATGGCAGATAGGTTTACTGATAAGCTTTTTAAAACTAACTTTCACAGTATGATTTATAGAAGCTAGCTTTCCCAGTATGGTTTACGGTAGCGAGATTTCACAGTATGGTTTACGACAGCTATCTTTAACAGTATGGTTTACTGTAGCTAGCTTTCCCAGTATGGTTTACGGTAGCGAGATTTCACAGTATGGTTTACGACAGCTATCTTTAACAGTATGGTTTACTGTAGCTAGCTTTCCCAGTATGATTTATGGTAACTATTTTTCCTAGTACGGTTTATGGTAGCTAGGTTTCCCAGCAAAATTTAAGCTAGCTTTCACAGTATGATTTATGGTATAGCCATCTTTCACGGTTTAGTTTACAGTAGCTAGCTGTCACAGTACAGTATATGGTAGCTAGTTTTCTTATCATGTTTTGTGCTCACTGTTGTCAGCCAATGAATTTTTCAGAATAGTGGTGCAGAATATTATTTTGCTTTCTTGTACCCTCAAAAGGGAAAAAATCTTAAGTTGCAACGCGAGAGCTCCAAAGCGACGTGTCTGGATTCTAAAAATCATGTTGTTCCCCAGATTAGGACTTTATCAATAAAATTTTTCAAAAATTCACACAGGCCTTGTGAAATGTGGAATCGGGTTGTATCCAGCCGGCAGGCCTTGAGCTTAACATACCAGGTGAGGTGGCTTAATTTTCCAACAATGGAGACGGGAGTCTGAATGAAGCAGATCTTTGAAAGACAGAGGGTGCAGGTGCGCACTCCCCCAACGCCCAGCCCACCCCATCCCTCGGAACTAGGAGGAGCGGGGATTTGAGTCTGCAAAAGCGCTAGGGCAGGGCTGGAACCCAGCCAGCGGGGAGCCCAGCCGTACGTGCAGATCTGCAGCAACAGACCTCCGGCACTGCCGCTCAGCAGACTCTGGCTTAATATTGCACTTGTTTCCAAAGCACAGTAGCGGCCTTGTTGTTGTTGCTCCAGTTGTGCTCTTCCTTGTGATCGGTGGCGGGAGAAAGCCGTCAAAGCCTCTCATTGTGGGCCTGCCAGCACAGAGACCGTGGGGAGCAGCGAGATGAAGCCAGGGCCGAAATCTGAGCCGGCAGAATGAGCGCGGTTCCTTGCTCTCCCCTTACTGATAGCTGGTGAAACAAGACTCTGTCCTTCAGGGAGACGTGCTTCCCTGCAGTGACTGCCTTGCACTTTGGCCCCACGCGGACCCACACTGCGAAAGACACCGCGCTGGAGCTAGAACTGTGAGGACCAGCTGGTAACAATTGTATGCATTCAAATGAGTAAGATCGCTCAACGGACGATCAGCTTGGGTAGAGCCATTTGATTCCTGTATGCACCGTGAACAGCAATCCCTACTTTTTGCACAAAATAAACAGCAGGATAATTAAACCTGCCAGCTGTAAGGCAGAAAATGCAATTCAAAGAATCGACACAAGTATTTAATTTGTTATTCTTTGAATGGCTTTATCATGTAGTTTAATTTATGTGCCGCTATGTTTAAACACCACACACAGTGATTCCCATGTTATTTTAACGAGCTGCCTGCAAGTATATTTGGCCACTATGAATATGGTACCTGCAGAGTTAGCAAAACATTAACGTCATTAACAGGTGCTGAAGAAAGCAACTGATGATTAGAACAAGTATGAAATGGCCTATGGTCCATCAGTGGGTGATGGGCAGGAGTGTTTACAGTAAGCAATAATATATTTTATCACATTATTGTGTAGCAATATTGATTCCATCCATCCATCCATCCATCCATCCATCCATCCATCCATCCATCCATCCATCCATCCTCTAACCACCTATCCTGCTCAGGGTCATGGGATCCCTTAAATGCAGGTATAGAGTGAAAGGAAGTGGCTTAGCTTAAATCCATACCGGGACGTTGCAGACTCCTGCCATTTTTGGTACGGGAGGGTTACAGGACAGAAGATACGACTGCTCCTACTAGAGTAGGTTGTTCCTGCAGGGTCATACCTATGCCTATAGACGGTAAGTCGGGAAATAAATTATTTAGTTGATCAGATTGTCAGATTCCAGGAGAAAAGCTGAGGCTGCTTCTTAAGAAGAAAGTGAGCTCTCATTACAAGTGAATAGAACATTAGTACATTAACCTCTGACGAGATTCCGATCTTCATTACAGACTTGGTTTCAACTTGTATTTCTGACTGGATGTGGGCTGGCATTCTGTATCTTTAGGCATGTTCATTTAACAGAAGATGCCACGTTTGTAATTCTTTTCCTATCTCCACGTACTTCTATCGTCAGTTGTAACAGTTCCTTCCTTGTGTTACCAATTTAGTTTTTAGGGGTTTGTGGAAAATGTAATGCTTTGTTTCTAACTTGGTCTTTTGCCAAATTCACCCTCATCTTTACCTCTCGTACACTCGGGATAAATATATCTGAGTATAAATGGGAGAATGACATCAAAGTGCATCAGAGTAGCATTATTGTTGCCGATGGATTTTATGGCGTGTGACATCTCCCTACAAAAGACCAGGCAAGGCTCCCCACGAGTTGTGTGACCACCCAGTCTGCGAATTTCCACGTGTTCTCACGTAGATGCGATGTCACGACTGATTTGGCTGCATAAGCCGATGCCTTTGGAGACAGACGGGGGGTGGGTGCCAGTGAACCACAGTCACCTGGGCCCGTAGAGATTATGTTGGTCTTATAGATGAAGTCAGTCTTACATCTGTCCTTTGAAATCATCAGTAGGACAATGCTCAGTGAGGTGACATTATTTTTAATGTGCCGAATGGTTCTGTTATGGTGGCTTTCCACTGATTTTTTAAAAAAGAATGTCAATATTCAATTGCTCCTTTTCCGTCAGATTGTCCAGGAAATGAAGGAAAAAGATACTGAAAGCCCAGGGCAAGTTTTTCTGTGCAGCTTTGAAAAACAGATTATGAATTATAGATTTTCATAAAGCTGCAAGGGCAGAAAACAATACTGGCCTTCTGACTGTAAACTAAACTATTAACTAAAACAGGTTTCTGTTTTCCTTTTCTAGGTAGCTTTGATTTGTTGACTGTTATTACCTGATTGACTTGTGACAACCTCTCTTCATATTTAGGATTAATGTGCAGGATTCAAAGATGATAGCTCGCCACTGAAAACATATGCTCGAAAACCTTGACCCCTACATATCACTTTCTTTTGTCTTGCCGTGTCCCACAGAGACCTGATAAATGACTGTAGTGAAGCCAGCTGAATTTGTTCAAAACATGACTTTATTGCCTTGCTAATTGTTTTATTTGCGGTCGTATATCGCATCATCACGAGCCGTACACTGCCACCGCTGCCATGGCAGTCTGGGCCCTGCCAATTGAGGAAGCTTCAGGCGTCCAGTTTCCATGCTCACCCCACTTTAGCAGCGCGATCGTCCTGCTCAATGCTCGTAGAGTGGATAATAAACTCCACATTCAAAGCGAACATCTCTGACATTCCTGCTCCAGGGGAAAGGCTGTTTGTGCTCACGCAGTACTGTAGGAAACATTTTAAATTGATAAAATGATCTTTTTTTTGGATAAGGTGATAGTGTTTAATTATGTAAGAATGTTGACTTTGTCCAAAGGCCACCCCTGTTAGCTTTAACTTATGTTTGAAGAAAACAACAAACAGCCGTGTTCTTTTGACCTTCAGTGAAAGTTCTCTAAATACTTGGCGTGTAAACATTAACCACTATTACTGTAGATGGGCTGGGATAATTTTCAGGGTAGAATTGTGGAAAAATCCTTACACAGACTGCTGTGGCTGCTTCATCTCCTCCATGAAATGTCATGTAAATTTGGCACATGAGCCTGACTGGACAGTAATTCAGCTGCAAAGGGAGTATTTCTGGACACGTTCCGGCTGGTGTCCTCTATTTAAAATCTTCCTCAGTGGTGACTGCTTCCATCTGGCATGTGTCACCTGCATGTGTGTGACTCCTGGACATCTAGCATCAGCTGAAATCTTTTCCATGACTGCGGCCCTGCAACGGGAGGCCACAGCATGTCTATCGATCGTTAATTGCTGACTCATATCTGAATCAGTTCCGTCAGCCTCAGCGTGAGTGAGGCCTGCTCTGTTTTGGATGCTTCACTATTCTGCAGCATCTCACAGCCACTCTGGACAGTTCAGTCATCTGCTGGACTGCAGTGTCCTGAAGAACTCCCTAAGGTACAGTGATACAGACTGATGACCCAAGGCCAGGAAGAGAAGCAGACACGATGAGCGTAGTTTGAATGGCCTCGACAAATATTATTATACCTCCACTGTACTAATACTGAGACAAAAGTGTTTCTGTTCATGACAGAAAAACAATATAAAATTATAATAATACCATAAAATTGCAGTTTGTTCCTCAAGAATTTTGTCGACATCCAGGATACCTTCTGTTTACTGCTGGAAGCATGAATGGCTGTAGAACAATGACAATCAGCAAGAACCAAGTTTCCCAGCAGACTACCATGTGGCTTAAAATATCAAACATGCTATTAAAATCTGATAATAATATGGCAACTAAATAATGCTTTATTTTGGGCTTATTATAGAAAAACCCAGCGCATTGGAAAAGACAACACGGCTTATAAAAGTTGAAGGTAAAGGAGGTATTGATGGGATAAATAAGGCTTCACAGCCTATGGTGGGTGGGAGTATCCTGAATTAACCAGTCAATGCTGGTGCTAAATGAGGCTTCAAAACCCGTGGTGGGTGTGAGTATCCTGAACTGCCAATCAATGTTGGCTATTACTCCCACCCACCATGGGATTCTAAGCCTCATTTTCCCCATCACTAGAAGGAGGAGGAAGATGGCCAGCAGCAAGGTGGATGGACATCAGAACAATGAACCTGCCGCTGGGAAGCCAGAAGGCATCCTGGAGAAATGACATCGATATGGTTGCCAGTAGTCAACAGTGGCTTGAGGCTGCATAATGATGATAACTTTTATTTAATGATGTGAAAATTGTCATGATAATAATAATAATGACAGATAACTCCAAAAACTAACATTAACAAGATCTGACGTCACATTTCCATACAGAGAATCAAAAACAGATGCCGCCCTGTAAGCTGGCCAGTAGTAGTATACAGTATTTATATTAGGTGGAGGGATACGTGACGCTAGAAAAACGTGGCAGCCGGCTTACACTCAGTTAGTGCCGTATTCATCCGCTGTTCCTGTGCGTCTGTTATGCATTCGCTGTATGGAATTGTTTTAGCAATAGGGTTTGCTTGAATTACAGATTCGCTATTAAAATCCTACACAGAACACCGTTATAATGGTAACGTTAAGTCAAGTCATCTTTATTTATATAGCGCATTTAAAAGACGAACACGTGTCAACCAAAGTGCTGCGCAATAAAATCAGCTACGTAAAATAACATACATAACTGTAAAATTTGTAAAAAACAGATGTAAATTTGTTGTTTTGTTTTAATGGCTATTAATTTGTATTAATTAAAGCCTAACCATGCAGAATTCACAGTGTTGACCACCTGTGCTCATTATGACTGCCTCACCATGCAGGGTCCATCTTGTTGCCTGATTGGGTTCATTGATGAAGCCTGACCATGCAGATTCCGTGGGGTAAAACACCTGGGCTTATTGGAAAAGCCTGAGTGTGCCACCCCTGTATTTTCCATGTTACTTCAGATTTAAAGTGGCGGCCCTAGTAATGATGTCAGACATAGCATTTCAACCCCTGAAATTCATTTCTGGCTGCACCCCTGCCCCAAACCACCAGCTTTTTGTTGCCTAGGTCGTGCTGCTTCATGTACCTGAAAAGGGAATCTTTGTGAGTGGGACTGAACTCTGTACTCCAAGCGCTCTGTTCTCCGCTCTTCTGGTAGAAATTTTCAAGGAGGACAAGATCTGAATCTTGGAAGTGTTGGATTCTGGCTCAACACGTAATTTTATCGACCCACAGGTAGCTGAACAATGGGGCATTCCATAATCAGTATGTCCAACATGTGTTTTCATGAAGGTACTAGAACTGTCAGTAACATTACCATTCCAATGTGCTTCAAAGTAGGGATCTCACATGTAAAACAGTGGCAGTTCATGATCACCACCCCTCTTATTCTGGGTAATGTTAGGCCTACTATGACTTTGGTTGCACAAGCATTTTATTTTAGAGTGATCTGGGAAGCTGTTACCTTGGACTGATCCCTGCCTGATCTACTGTGAGCTCACATTGGGAAGCACCAACCTAGACAGCCAGTCCAAAGGGTGTGGAGAGGACCAGTCCTGCTCCATTCTAAGATCTCCAGAAGGTTCTCAATAAGCAGAGAACAGCCAGTTTGCCTCCACACTGGCCATGTGATGTACTATTGACATCATGCCCAGCACAAGTGTGATTTTTCCAATGACTTTTCATTTTCGATACCCAGGCTATGGCAGACGTGAAATCTCCCGATTCTCACCGTCCGAGATATAAACTCCAGTGAATGAAATGTCACGTTTTTCGCAGGCCAAGCCCCCCTGCTCGCACAAGTTTGAGGTCGCTGCCACCCCACCTCGCCAAACTTTGTGGTCTCCTTGTGAGATGTCGCTGTTTTTATTTTATACTGGTTTTCAATTGCAATCTTCCTATTTTGAGTGTGGCTGGGTTGATTTGATGAGTGTGATATGGAGACATACAGATCAGAAGCCTTGGCTTCAGAGTTCATTCACTGTCACCTGTACCATCTGGTGGCATCATCTCTTCACGTCTGCCCAAGTTCTGCCCCTGATCAAGCTGCACTTGTCCTCAGTTCCCCGATTTGCTGCACTATGCACTATCTGTGCTCTGCAGCTCTAGATGCATCGCTCAAGAATTTGTGTCATTGACCAAAGCCAGACACTGCAGGCATTTTGTTGTTGACCACCTCATAAATATTGACAAATATCAGCAGTCTTTGGTTTGGGAAAAACTTGCCATTGGCACTTCTTTATGATGCATTTACAGACAGGTGTTTGTATTCCATGAGCTGAACTTTGTGGCAAAAATACCCCCCCCAAACTTATTCTCTATTTTTAGCAACCGTTGACTCACGGGGAAACTCAAATTGAAGGTTTGACGTCTGTTCGCTGGAATGCTTTTCCCTGGAATACAAAATCCACGCTGGACCTGCTAGTCAACGTTCAACGTCTGTCCAAAGCAAGCCTTCGAAAAGACTTGAGTTTTCCGTCTTTGTCATCCACAGCCACGCTGTCATATCTTTAAATTTTCACGTTTGTTTGTTGCTCTGGCGCTTTCCTTTCTCCTTTCATTTTTCTTGATTTCATTTTCATTTCTGTTCATTTCATTTTGTTCTCTTTTTGGTCTCTGCTGAGAGTTCAGCACCTGTTTGTCATGGTCCCCTGATTCCCAGCTGTTAATTGTATCAATTTATCGCTGCTCACACCGCTAACATGATTTTGCGCTTGACTGCCAATCGCAGATTAGTTTTTCCATCTGTCAGCAGCCCAGTTCAGTGCTTTTTCTGCTTCAGTTCCATCAGCTTTGCTCCGTTCAATTCTCAGACCTCATGTATCATTAGACAGAAAGAGAAAATGGTCACACGAGCCTCATGTGGGAAACACGATTTTATCACAATGATTAGGTGGGCAATCTCAGCAAAGCTATGATTTTAAACTCTAAACTGTGTTCTTGCCAAATTGTTTAGAAGCCGTGTCATCCATTTACGATCAAGTATATTACATGTGTTTGTCATTCGCCAGACTTCTACCTGCTTATCTGGAACAGGGGCATCTGGAACCAGACTTTCACAAAAACACACAGCCAAACACTGTGAGCAGCTTTGAGGCTGCAGTCACCGGTGGTTCTAGAGAATTCCAGGTAGGCTGGAGTCAGTTCTTCTGTTGGACGGGCACATATGAAAAAAAAAAAAAAACCTTGTGTTGCCGCCAATCAAAGTACAAGTTAACGAAGCCCACCCTGGCCACCCCTTAGAACTGCCCCGGACTCCAGTTAACCTCATTGCATTTCTTTAGACTGCTGGAGTAGCTGGAGGTCTCCCGAGTCACAGGGAGAGAACATGCCAACTCCGCACAGAGCATAGATGGGGTTCGAACTCTGGAAGTGCAAAGCGGCGCTGTTACCTACTGAGCCACTGTCCATACCTGGTGTGGTTAAACGTATGCCAAATTCACATATAGTATATTTTGTTTAATGCTCAGAGATGGGGGTAACTTGACCACCGGAGGGGGCTGTGACTTCATCAAAGCCTGCCACACCGACGATAACTTGTGTCACAAACTAGGAAGAAACATAACCACGGACCCTGTGTGGTTCCATTGTCCATGCACTCAGGTATCATCGCATTCCCCCCGTTTACAGTAGTTGCTCTGGCTGAATCACAGTGTCCTAAGAAACCCAGCACTACCAGGTAGGCTGCATATCGTGGCACATTATAGCACTGTAAATTTTACCCAAGGCTGTCAGATCTACAAGGCTCTGCTCACTTTGCCTCATCTTCATGCAGAAAGAGTGTTCAGGCAGGCCATTTGACGTTTTGGTTCCTCTGTTACCTTTGGAAACTCTGTAATAAGTGTAGCACCTTTTCAAATCTACATGCAAGAAAAAAAAAAAATTCCGATTCTCAAGTTTGTCTGATAATGGAAGGGTGTGGGGGCATCCAGGACCCCGGCAATCGAACTCCAGGGCTGGTGTGAATGTCCCTGCACTCAAGGGAAAGTCCGCAGAGTCCATGACAGGCCGAGCAGAAATTCTCATTTAAAGAGCATGGCTGTTTTCAGCAATATGCAATGGACTGAACTGCCTGTGTCGCTGAATGATTATTTGACATTTTTCTGTAAAGAAATGCTGAGTACTTTTGGCTTTGCTATATATGCTGACAAGAGCCTGTCATTAAGTTCTTAGGGAAATGAAGAAATGAAAAGATGCATGCATTTAGTTTCGGAACACCCACACAAATATACGTGTACAAATATAGACATAACTACATGTCTGTATATTTAGCAAGACTCCTTTCTTGTTTGAAATGGTGACAAGGTTTGTGTCCTGAGGGACACGCAGCAAGGGCAGAATGCAAAGGTGTCACCAACGGAACGGATCTGTTGTGGCACCTTGCAGAAGCAGACGCTTCTCCTGCACCACCTCAGTCTGCCGCCTTCTCCGCGCCCTGCTGGGTGTGATGTGCATTTGTGTCCTGCCATGAGGCCTCAAGGTCTTTCCTGGGAGACTCCAGCATGGGTGTAATTTGGCCTTCACACTGCAGAGGGTACATTAGGTCACGGAGAGGGGATCTGTCGAAAGCACAGATACTCGTGGGACTTGTCTGCAGTGAAAAATCTGTTCAGTTCTGCATTGCAGAGCGAGGCCCTTCTAAACTCATCCCTTATTTAAAGCTGCATCGTTTGAATCTCCTGTGATCTCACTGGTGGATGTCTAAACCATCGTTCTGTCGTATGAGCGGCCGCCAGACTTACCATTTACCCATTATGTTTTACTATATTTGTCAGTAGATTGTAAATACGTCACATAGCTCACTCTATGCCGGGTCACACTGTCGTGAATAAAACTGATTTCAAATGTCAGTTGATTGCGTGGAGGGTCTAGGCTGCCTTTACAGACTTTTTTTTACAGATATTCACAGCTAGTACTCAACCGTAGGCTCACTTAAAGTTTATGTAACAGTAGTTATAAATTACTCACACGATGCTTTAATCATTGCTTACATTTGAACTTTTTCCATACTGCTGTCATATTTGGTTGATTTATTGGTGGTACTTTGCCAAATGTTGCTCCCTGCAATCATTCAAATCTCAGATCCAGATAACTGAAGCAAATCATGTGCTTTCAGCATTTGTATCAGATTTGTGTGTGGAAGTTCTTATTGTTTAAACTCTGTTGAGTGTGTCGGTTTAGAGGTTCTTCTTGAGGGCCACCAGTTTCCACAGCTGAGATGTTCGGTCCATGTGTCATCACTAGCTGAACGTCACCAAAAGCCCCCTGCTGGTGCGGCACATCAGATACACACCATGTGACATGGGTTCGGTGATCACTGGGCCACTGTGAGGTTCTGAATTCGAACTGGCAGTCTTACACGATGGGGTGTGAAAATTCCTACAGCCACACCTTGGCTGCACACAGAAAGTTAAACAAATACTGGAAAGAAAACAATGGCAAAAGCTCTAATTTTACACACCTACCCAGCGTGTTTGGTGAGGTTGTTTCACGTCATCATGTTAAGCTGTTTCACATCTGTCTAACAAGGTGTTGGCCCCATAATCAGACCCTAAGGCCCACGGCGCCTCTGGACCGATGACTCCTTAACGGAAAGTCATCCGGCCAACCCTGGTGATGGAGCATCTCAGCCGTCGTGCTTCATGGCCACTTTTGCATAACCCTTTCTTGGTTTTGAGATGTACCAGAGGAAGGTGTCATTTAGAAAGTACAGTCACACACTGAGTTCCTTATAAATCCAAATCATAAACGTCATGCTAAATAACTCGCTGTATATGATTTCAGGCAGAAAATAACCATGCTGTCATCCATTTTGTTTACTGCTGTGGTTTTTCTATGAAATACATCCGGGAAGTACCACAGGATGATGCAAAATAAGTTTTCTGGGCAAGCAGATCTCTTCCAGTTCGCTCCACCTACGTGTGGAGGGACATTCAGCTGCTTCTGAAAAGTCCAAACATATCCAGCAAAATGAGACACCAATGGGACACTTGACGAAAGGCTTCCAATACAAGAGAGGTATGATCACCATGGAGGTCTTAATTACCGGGACAAGAATCTCTTTCTGACCATGAGACACTCTAGTATCCGGTCAACGAAACCCATTTGGCGGGCTTACAATTCATAAAAAGGGAGAACTGCATTAGCCTTTGAATCTCAACAGCATTGACGGCAAGATGGTGCGGAAGTCAGATGGTGAAAAGGGTGGAGTCTTTACATATCGTTATGTGATTAGTCTAGGCGCACATTCCGTTCCAGGTTTGGTTTAAAATGGTTTCATTGCTGAAACTAAGCTGTTTTTTACAGTTTTGTTCATAGTTACAGCATGTTGCCTTTACACTTAGCTACATCATGCTGCAGTCTATCAGCATGCGACATGACCCATGCATACCCATAAACAATTGCTTGGCTTCTAAAACAAGCTTGTGATGTCATGCCTCAGCAGGATGATGTGGTAGGAAACAGCCTTTTGTAACTCCAGAGCAGGAACCTGAGCCTGCTATTGGAGTACAGGGAAACATTCCCGAATAAACTGACCTGAAAAAAACCTGGTGTGTCATTAAAAAAACACACACACAGTAAATAATATAAAACTAGCAATATAGTTTATTTTAGAACAGATACTTGCAAACACATAAAACTAAAATAACTACTAGAAGTTTAATATTACATGAACTTAATGGGCAGGTAGAAAATGACAGTCATTTTGTATATAGAAGTCCATGCAGAACACAATCTATGGCCTGCAGATCAGAATTGCTTGGTATTAATGTCCTCAAGAAACTTTCACAAAGCCGTGAATATTTCTCAAAAAAGGCTCACAAAAAGGAGTTGAAAATCATACTGGGGACCCTCCTGAGGTCCTCTGGCTGCTCATGGCTTGGCCCGGATGATTCGTTTTGAGGGATGAGGGAGTTCTTCCTTGCTGCTGTCTCCCTTGGCTTACTTTCTGGGGACCCCGAGCCCCGGGACTATGTAAAGCGCTTTGTGACAGTGCTTCTTGTTAAAGGCGCTATATAAATAAATATTGAATTGAACTGAATTATTTATATTTATTGGAGTGTTACTGCACTTACATGTACATATTGCTTGTTTTTCGTGTTTAAATGGGCAGCCCACATTCCTCCCAAGAATGTTCATCAATGTTCATCAATGTTCAATAATTACTATCCTTCGGTTCTATTTGATTCATTTTAAACTGGACAGCTGAGGATTTACGTCTGTTTCCAGTATCGAGAATCTATTTGCAAAGGAGAGAATCTCATGCTTTTATAGGAAGACAGCCGTCTTGTTAAATCTCTGATCAATAGCATGGATCATGGAAACCCTAACATGCAATGACATTTCCTTGGCAAAAAAGAAATATGTGAATTTCCATGCAGATTTGTTTGCAATGAAACAGCCCTGTGTCAACACCTTGGGTGATAATGAGGTACTCACGGATTGACGTTTGATAAATCGCATGACTTATCACGATGTGCAAATAACTGACTGCTAATCTCTACATGTCTGAGGAACCGTGTTATTTCGTGACTCCCGTCTGCCTTCATCTCGGCTCACTGATCTCTACGATGAAGTAGATTTCACACCACCGTGTTCCTCTGAATCAGGAGGACCAAGGCCTTGAAACTATGTGAACAGATGCAGGTAGACACAGCAACCAAAGTTTGGAGGGAAAATTGGTTGGCGGTGCTAGTGAGTCACAGATGCTGGGATTTTGATGTAACTTCCGAAATGTAAAGGGCGGAAATCTGCTTTTTAAACAGCAAGAAAGGGCTCAATGTATAGCAGATTAATTAGTCCCATGAGCTGAATGTTGCTCATCTTCTTGCATTAACAAATAACATACGGCCAGGAGAAGAGTGTACAGCTACTGTGTTGTTCATTTGCAAGACGAAGGGCTCTAGTTTGACGATCTAACGCAAAGCGTAAAGTGCAAGGCGCAAAAAGGTTGTCCTAACTCT
>JAACJT020000519.1:0-19214 GCA_009936485.2 Gymnarchus niloticus | reverse complement strand
ACCCCCGCGCCCCCCCACCCCCGGGTGCGCAGCGGCCGGGAGGGGCGCGGGGCGGAACGCGCCAGAAGACGCCCCCCCCCCCCCCCCCCCAGATCGCAATCTTTGCCATCGTCGCAGCTGAACGGGAGTCACCCAACCATGCAAAGCAGAACGAGAGGCAGAGGGAGCCGAGTATGTGAGGGATAATCTACCAGTTCAGGCACCACATAAAGCACACCAGCAGGTACGGCACAAGATAGCCATCTGACTGTTATGGGGAGGCCTTCTCCTGCGAACTGGTGATGTGGCGAGTTCTACTGGACCGCTTCCTCGATCCTCTCGTGTGCCTCCGTGTTCCCCCACTACGGGGGCTCTGAGCCTTTTAACCCATCTCACCGACTGAAGGGAATGCTTTGAAAGACGAGCAACAACACGGCAGCAGAAGCCTGCAGTGCGTTTACACAGATTTCCCGTCAGAAGGACAAGCGCACGACTGATGCGATGATAACTCAGGAGCCGATGACACTAGCCGGAAAGAAAAACACCGGCGAAACTCCCCAATATCGAAAACAGTGGCGTTCCCCTACGGTCGCGTGGTAAAGCTGTGCAGAGGTTTCTGCCAGTGAGCGATCCACAAACACGACATGAACGATGGAGTCGATCTAGGAAAGTCTCGACTTCATTCCAGAGCAGGAGGCTCAAAAGCTGAAGCTGTGAACGACATACAAAGCTTTGCTACTCCAATCTACAGCTGAAGCGGTGATGTTTCAAGATGACGTTCAGACAGAGCGGCCCACGGTTGAACAGGAAGCACAGAGTAATTATCTAAATAGCTGATATGTCTGCGCTGTATAGACACCTTCAAATGTCACAATGGTAACTCAACATCACTTCTGTCCTCCCTACTCCTCAGTCGCATGACGCACGCATGTGCAACTGTGTGACGAAACCCGTGTGAAGACAGCACTGATCTCAGCACATGCGTGACGGCTTGCACTTGTCTATTCAGACACCGGTCTCCGTTTGCCAGTATTTTCTGGAAAATTACGTCATTTTATCGGCGTGGCCGGTACCGCATGAAGTATGAAACGGCCTTAATGAGTACTTGACTTGCAATCTACGACCACGATGTCATTTAAATTTCTTTACAGGCAAGTTCTTAAAGTACTTTTAATAATGCAAGTTTATTTATTTGTAGCAGAAATTACAAGCACAGGGAGAAACTACGATGACATTTAAAAATGGCTCCCTGAACGGGTGGAGGCGGTACACGGGTAGTGAGAAGGTGGCTGGGAAAGAGTGGCCGACGTCACCGAGGGTGGCGGTCCCACCCTTCGGCGCTAAGTGAGTACAGACTGCCCACGTCCAGCTACCGGCTGTCCTCTGGTCACCGCCCTGACCTCAGCAGCTGACCCACCATCACTTTGTGATGTCACCAAGCACAATGTCTGCTCTGTCCCCCCCCCACCTCGCCAAAGCCGTTCAATGTTACAAACACCCCCCACACTAATCATCCTGCTTTATAACAACTGTGAGGATTCAAGTTCACAATGGCACCTCCTACTGGTTGACTATGGTTATTAGCTTTCACAGTGGGACAGAGGTCATGCCACTGGTCAGTGCAGGACTACAAGAACGCTGAGAAACAACTGACTAATAAATACTCATGAAGTATTTTTTTTTTAATATGTTTTTTAAATACTAATTGACAGCTACATTTTTTTGCTCTATAAAAGCTGACTTGGTATGTTGATGGAGTAGGCGAGTTAACCACAGTTTTTACATGAACAGCTTATCTACACCAGTCTTTTTAATCTCTGTACCAGAAGGTCAAGCCCTAGTCAGGGGTGGGGGTGGAGGTTACTCCACCACAATGACGAGCTTAAAGGAACACCTTCCCTTTCAACATGAAAGGGCCCTGGATTTACAGCCTCAGCTCTGGGCTAGCCCAGTGCACATTCACGGAGGAGCGACTGCCCAGGGCTATCACAGCCCAGCCGGCTCTATGCACAAAAAGGTAGCGGGGGGGCTAATAGTTCAAATGTACCTGCAATTTTGTCAGGGTTCTATTTACGTAGCATGCTTTGCAAGCCATGTGACCAGAGGGGGAAAAAAATGGTAGCTTCCATTTGGAAACAAAAATGGCCGTAGAGGTAGGGTATAAAATGTGGCTCCCGTTTCCGAACATCAGTCATCCTCTCACATACTGGTAGAATACAAAACGTAGAAATACGAACAATGTCTTTTTAATCCATCCCTCGACCCCCCCGACAGGTACATTCAGTACCACGGCCCCGCTAACTTCCACGGTGGGGGAGCCGACGGGGTGGTGAACTCACGGGGCGGGCATTCTTTACGGCCTGAGGAAGTGGGTCTCCACCAACACTGGCATCACTGTAAACAAGCCCTTCTTGAGAGGCTAATGCTGCCGGGGGGCCACAATTACAGAGGAAGATCGGTGATTTATTGAGGCCTGTAAAAGCCTAACGTGGGCCCCCCACCCAGCCGACACACAGAATCAAACTCTGATTGGAGAATTTTACAGCCCTCAGGTTTCCATGACCTGCTGAATATCACAGGAGCCTGACAAAAGGAATCTTTCAGTTTCACGCGGGCTGGGTCACTGTACTGGCTGACCTGCTTACAGTAACACTTCAAGGCCTTTATGACCCCCACCACCCCCCAAGACCCTCACCTCCTGTGTTTCTATACCAGCCATTTACTGCTCCTCTCTGGAATGAACTCTACAGGGAGAACACACAAAAAAACCAGTCAGACCCACCAAACTAGCGTGTCTCTTCCCCTTGACTTAACACTCCTGCACCCACAGATCAAGTGGAGGCTGTAAACTCTGACCCAGGCGGCCGTGAGGGTCAGGCCACGCCCCAAAATGGCAATGGCCTCCCAACAAAATCACGGCCGCATGCCACTGCAAATTCATAAATAGGTCACCATCCTTTTCAACATCCTACCGAAGGGTCCCTCGACTCAGGTCAATTTGAGACGGCGCACAAGTCCACAGCTAAGATCTGCTGTCGGACATTTTCAGCGCCCGTCGCAATCCCGCTGGCGTAAAAGATGGAGTGGACGTCAGCCTTGGACGTCAGCCTTGGCATCCACCGATCGCAGTGCCGAGAGCGAGCCACGGGGAATTCGCACAGCGTGACTGTGGGGCTCTTAGGAGCCAACGTTTACGTTATTAGTCACCGTTCCCTCCAAGAAATGCCCTTATCATGCCGAGATCAGCAGAGGAATGCCAGTTACCAGGCAACACCTCTGTCCGTATACAGTGGCAGCCTAGACGGCCAAGCCAGTGGCAGAGACTGACTTTTCCCTGACTTTCTTTTTAGGATCCTGCCTTGCGATTCTTAGCAGTAACATCCACGACAGCACAGGAGACGTTTTAGCATCTCAGGCAGAATAAAAACCAAAGATAACGTGAACGTTTTCAGACTCATCATCACAGTGATTAGGTTTTTAAACCCATTTCATTTGGTGATGTACTATAGTGAATATTTTATTTTTTATATCTGCCACGCAGAAATATGGCTGCGTCCAACAGCTCCGAATTTGTTCTCATCCAAACACGAGACCTGGTTCTCACCGGCCCATGACCTTTCGGGCACTTTCTGCGATGGCCAGAATTCACCCATACCGCGTCCATTCTCCTCTCTCGGAGTGCCTCCCGCAACACGAACACGTGACAACTAGGTTATATACCCCACACACAACGCTGACGCCTCTGCTCCCGCCATTGGTGACGGGAGGCTCCATGTGACGAATACCTTGAGGAAGGGGGCAACTTATAAATGTCCCACCTTCATCACTGCAGGAGACCAAGGCTCAGGGACGGCATTACCATCGTCCTTGAGTGGGATGGTGAAGAAGCCTCGTGATGATAATCAATACAGTACATTTTTGCTCCTAGCCAATACTAATCAATACCCAAGTTTCAAAGCAATACAAGTTATTTGTTTAACTCAGATGCCCATCTGAAAAGAAAAACACAATACATCAAATTTTGTAGTTGATTAATCAAGCGGAATCATTTTTCACCAAACAGCAGCTCATCCAACACAGCCAAAACAGCTTGAAACACTCAGCATGAGCTGGGTCAAAAACCACCGTAAGACAAAGAAGAACCGTTGAAGCAAGGCTGCAGATGTGAAAGGAGATGTGCGTGCGCTAGTCTGTGAAAGGTCCTAACAGAGGAAGAGGAGGAGGAGGAGGAGACATAGCTGATGGGGCACCAGCCATGACTGACAACCACTTTGTCACGGGACCTGGCAGGAACAGGACCAGCCTGCCAGGTTTGTCAGTACCCCCACCCCCAGTACTTCCCCTACTGTACCCCTCTATCATTGTTCAGTGTCTCAGCAGGGGTTAGGAGCCTGGGGGGGGAGATCCCCTTCCAACTTCCCCACCCACAAGAACAACTATTCCCCCTGGGGATGGGGCAACATGCCCCCACCTCCATGACACACACGCTGGCAAGGGACAGTATGGAATCCAACCAGCAGCATCCAAAACAGCTGTCACTCATGCCTAAAGGGCGCTGATGCGCGCGCGCGCGCACACACACACACACACACACACACACACACACACACGCGCGCGCGCAGGCCAACAGAAACAAGGGCATTGTGTCACTTAAGCTGCTGTCTCCATTCAGACTTGCTGCATGTGTCGTCTTCATTCAGTCGCACAGAATGAATTAAAAAAAAAAAAAAACTCGGAACAAATGGACTTAACCTGCATTCAGCCAATCAGCAGGGAGCAGAGATCAATTCCAGCCAATGACAGCATCAGTCAGGTCAGCGGCGGGCACATCAGTCACTACTAGAAAACGCATTTTCTAACGGCTCAACAGGACCACCACCCTTCAGCCACCACCCGGGATCACCATGTAAAATGCAAAAAAAAAAACAAAAAATGCAGTGAAACCATTTTGGTTTACACACACCTGTTTGTTAAAACAGCAAATCATCAAAAATAAAAATGAAAACGTGGGAAAAATAGTATGAAACTGAAATGACTAGAACTGGTACGCATTAGAACAAACCGGCTACACTAATCTAAGAAGCTGGTACTCACATAAGACGGCTCAATCTCAGCGATCAGTTCAAAACACAAGGCAATTTATTTATATGGCTCTAAAAAATGCACCGCCTCAAAGCACAAAGACAGTTAATTCCGATCACAAGACCTGAAATAACCAAAGATAAGTTTTGATGTTTTGAAAACAATTCATTTCCAGGTTCCTCCCCCTCCCCCAAAAAGTGAAGACCAAAGCGCTATCTGAGACCATCAGAAAAATGATAAAATCACCAAAAATAAAAATTATAATGGTTACAAGGCCATCTCCTGGACCCTCAGCCTCCCAGTTTCCACAGTTTGCAAAGTTATTAAGGTTTTGACAGTTCCATGAAGCAAACACCAAAAGGCACAGGCAACCTCTGCCCCAAGCCCACCTAGATAAACCAAAATCATTCTGGAAAAATCTTTCGTCCACTGACAACACTAAAACAGCTGTTTGACAATGCAGATCGGCAACTTGATAAAACGGACTTTATCAGGAAAGGAACACCCAGCCTAGAGTTAGATGGCCAGTGATGTTGTGGGTACTGGAGGCCTGAATTTAAGGCAACCATGAAAATCAGAGGATTGCCACAGCATCGGAGTGGGAAATGTGTTACCCAGGGTCAGAAAAATCGGCAATATCAAAGATGACGAATCTTCCAGCAGGACAATGACCCAGAACACATGACCAAATGCAGAAATGAATGGTTAAAAAACAGGAAATTCTGGACTGTGTTAAGAACTCATTGCTAGTCAGTTTATCTCAGTTAACATAAAAAAAAAAACATTTGCCTAGACCAGATATTTAGCACAAGTCAAAGGAATCCAGCAAACATTCAAGAGGTAAAATGCATTGCAATTGAAGAGAGGGAGAACGTGGCAGCAGAAATGTACAATGTTGTTATAGATGCTCACTGCCATAATAATACTTTCCTATGATTTCTGAACAACAGCGCACACGATGTACCTGAAAAATGCGAGTGCCAACAATGTTTGTAAAGATTTGCCCTTTCCCAACCAGCAGGGCACCTCTGGAGAACAGAAACTGAAACGAGGTTTCCCAAAATACATTTTCATCTATTGAGACAATGTACAAGTCTGATACAAAAAATTGTAATAAATAACCCAAAACATTCCAAAATTTATCTCACAAACTGTTCACTCTCAGGACAACATATTGAATATAAATTAATACACACTGCTCTCACACTTCACAAGATATTTAGATTTTCTATTTTCATAGTAACAAGTATCTTTATCTGAAAGGGCAGTGCTGTACAAAGTGGTAAAAAAAAATTCTATCCTGTGCTAAGTACAAAAAATATATAACCAGGTCAAATTAAAACAATATTTAAAAAAATAAACTAATGATTTATATTAGATTGATTCTAACACGTAACTGGCTTTTATGGCATCAAAATTATGCAAAACAATAAAACTGATCACAATTCAAATCACACCAACTAATGGCTCAAAACGACAAAAAAAAAACAACCTCTCCTTAAAAAATCAAGTCTGAACAGAAATTAAAATGCACTGTCCACGGTTCACTTGTACAATATTTTTAAAGCCATTTACTATACATGAATTCCTTGCTAAGATGACGTGGAGTTTATTTAAGCATGCACGCACAGCAGAATGGAAAGCTGCCTAAGCTGAAATGTTCGTATATTTAAAGCAGATATTCTGCCGAACGAAACAGTAAGTATATGAAAACAGAGGCTGGGCTTTAACATTTGAATGGACTGTGCATCTTGAACTAATGAGCACATGGAAATCCGGCGCTGCGCGAATTCCAGCGCCACACAGGAGCTGGTCGACTCTCTACAGGACGCCCGTATCAAAGATTTTTAACTATATCTGCTTTTTTCGATTGGTTTCAAATTAGGCTACACGGCGCCTATATGCGCCTATTTTCAAATGGTCTAATTTGCCAAGACTTCGTTAAACCTAACAAATTACAGGTACTTGCATTTATTCCCTCCATGCAGCTTGTGTGTGTGTTTTTTTTAAATCAGCGTTTAATTATACAATATTCAAATATGTTTTGCATTAAACAAAAAAAAGCATTTCGACGATCACATTTAATAATAAAGCGCTTTTAAGCTCCCTGTTTTCTTCACCTACATAATGGAAGCCAGAATGTTCCCCTGGACTCATTTCTTGAATACGCAATTGTGCATTAAAACAACAATTGCTGTTGTTCTCACGTCACCATTAGAACAAACAACGCGTGCGCGTGGATAAACAACAAAACAAGTTCGCTAAAACAATTTGAACTGTTGAGGAGAAATATAAATTCTTCGAAAGACACCGTTTATCAGACCAGGTGAAAAGTGGCGATGGAGATTTAGATGAGCCCGGCTTGTGTTTAAGCCAACATCAAAGGAGTGTATCCCTTTCTGTGGCGCGACATTAAAGCTGAGATGCACTCAAACGGACACGACAGGCGCCCGCGTTGAAACAATCACGTACCATCCGTTACTTTGGCGAAACAAAGAGTCATTTATGTTGCCAGTTAACAATGAAATCTTATTTCCTTATCCCGGCCTTGCGGGATCGCAGCGGCCGTCATTGAGCTGGTCTGAAGGGCGGCACGCCGCTTCAAAGGCGCCTGGAAAGACTGGAAATGTAACTTAAAGTCGGGCGTAAAGTGCGATTTAGGGGCGCATCCTCTGGCAAGGAGACAGGCCGTTAAACGGCCAAGCAACCTCCATGTGACGCTGCTTTTGATGCCATGCTGGATGTAGAGAGACGCTCCAGCCTCAGGGTTATTAGATGTTACATTAATACCTGACATCATCGTAGTCATTATTCTATAGGGCTGCCCCCGCTCCTGTCGCCGTCCTTCTGACCATCATCACCGGCACGTATCCCCGACGCATCTTTTTTTGTCTTTTAAAAGCGCAGAATTCCGTCGGCTTGCCGGCACTGCGGTTGCCACGGGATTTCTTGAGCCCATCCTCTATAGAGGGATATCTGGGATTCGGTGCTCATACCTCCAGGGCGTCCTCCCAAGTTCAAAAGTTCACCTTTTACGATCTCCCGACGAGCACCGACTACCCACCTCCAAATAAAAACATTCCAATTCTTCCGCTAACCAAACGCAACTTGTGCCCCCACCCCCCCAAAAAAAGCAGGGAGAGATCCTTTATGAGGCTTCAGGACATCCACATGATTACGTCTCATGTGTAGAGATGCGCCGCACAGCCTCCCTGTCCATTAAATCAGAGGTGTGTTTAATATATTATTCTGGGTGAATATCGCAAGCAGTCGCGTTAAATTAATCGGCGAGCTTCGCGATTACAAAACACGTAGAGAGTTAAGTTGAAATGCTTTACTGGTCCCAGTATTCACACCGAAACGCTCCATATCACAGATGCGGACTCCTGGTGCGCACGGTGTATCCGAGACGCACGGCTTGTTCCCTTCAAACATCCATTAGAAACAACACCGAGGAGAGATGGGGACTCACCATTGACGGACTTCACGTTGCTTTTCTCCGAATACTCGAACCCATTCGCCCTGTTCTCCACCTCCATCCTCTTTGCGGGGTTCCGTGCGCCTCGCAACTCAACAGTTTTCCCTATTTTTCCCGTATGAACTTCTATCCGCGCTGCATCAACGGCTTATATCGGCACACTCAATGGACGGCCCGTCGCTCCATGCCCACGGCTGTCAGGACACACGCAGCTCTCCACGCCACGGCATTTGGGAGAAAACAGATCAGATCCTCGCCGCTACAGCGTTCGCCTCATGACGTGTCCCTCCAGCTTGGCTTGACCAGGCATTGTGGGACATGTAGGATCTCATCCACCCCCTTCTCAGCTCCTTCAACTCTTATTTTCATTTCATTCCGCTCCTGCGTTTCATCAATATTTAGCAGAGCTCCATCATTATTAATATTAATATTGTTGTTGTTGGAACTGCTGCTATTGTCTTCGCTACGGCGTTCTATTAAATCCATAATCATTTGATTTAAGCCCTTTTAAACATTTGTCACCCTTAGAATTAATGTTTTTTCAGGACAACATACGTGTATCGTAATGGGCAACATTCCTCTGTAAGCATCTAAATATTCAATCAGTTTCAATAACATGAAATATTCATTTTAGTCATATATACTGTATGTATATAGTGCCTCACTCGAAATGACTGTTTTATTGGTTTTTTAAAATTTCTGAATACTAATGGGACTGTTGGCGGCGCACAGCTGCCAGTATAAAAACAAAATAAAATAAAAAATCTGAAGTCTGTACGAGTTTTGAGCAACAAAAATACCTTATGCTTCATAAATGATTAAATAGAGGTAGCGGCGCAGTTATTGAAGGTGTACAGTATAACGTTATTTCATCTGTGAACATTATAATTCACACTACAAACATTATTTAAAGATGAAAACGCATATGTTTTGTGTTTCTTTGACAAGCACACGTTTCCCTGTACCGACACTTCTTCGATTTAACACAATTATTAATTAAATGACTTCAGTTTCTTCAGCGCGCGTTGCTTTAATATCTTTTGAATAGAAGCAGGTTTACAATCTTCTGTTCAATCCACGTTAATCGTCGGAGGACCAAGAGGGACAAAACCCAGGAAACGGAGTGAGAACCAGAATTAACGTTTAAAACAATCGATATAAATTAAAACGCAAGTTAAATTAAATTGTACTTCTATTTGGGTCTATTTATCTTTACTCAGTGGAGGGGAAAGGAAAACGTAATTGCATTTAATTAATCTAACATTATTCTTCAATTCCCAGTTGAATAAAGGCACCAAATAATACTTTCCTATAGACTATTCATTTTTAATTTTTAATTTAATTTTGGTGTAATCCATGGATCAGTTATTTAGTGTTAAATTTAATTTCGTGATAGTTTTGTAAAGCGATCATTATTGTTATATTTAGGTGATTACGTCATTTTCTTCACGATACAGAAGTCTAGTGTTACGGACGATACACAAATTTGTCTGATCTATAACTAAAAAAAGAATTTGTTCTTAATGTTGATGTCTGACGAGAAACCGTAGTTTTATGAGACTTGGCCAAAAGAGAGGATCTGTTAAGCCCAGACTGGTCAGTTAATCTCGCAGAGATAACAGAAGAGAAGTCTGAACAGAAACGGATTACTTCTGGGAATGCAGAGGTAGAGACTGTCCAGCATAGGGCAAAGCGGTGAATGGTCATGCCGATTAATGCTGTCATTTTGAAATGCTGCCTGTCTATTTGAAGGAGTCACAAAGGCAGAAGAATCAGTGAGAGAAACTGGTCGATATGAAAGGCTTCCCCTCTATTAGATGTCATAGCTGATAATCTGCTTTTATTTCGAAGTTTAGGAATAAGACTCAGCTTCTACGTCCTTCCATTTACTTCTGACATCAAAACAGCTGAACACATTTGTTAAGCAGTGGAGCGATATGATGGTCTGAGAGTGTTTTAAACCAACAGAAGATTAATGTTCATGACGAACATTTCTAAATCATATAAATCCGAAAACTGGTGAGTGAATCGAATGATTGTGTGATTATTACAATCATTAAGATGAATTACAGAAGCTGTCTGCAGCACGGTACAAAAAAAAAAAAAAAATCAATCAATTAAACGAGGTAAACCCAGAGATTTTGCTGTCAGGAATACCGTGAGACTGGGCCGTGCCTCAGTCATGTCAAATTTGATATTTTCCGTCACCCGAACACAAGAACCGTCCTTCAGACCAGGACAAACCGTATGGCAGAAATATCAAGCGGATTTAGTCACAAACCAGAGGATTTTAGTCTAAGTTTCATTCATATTTACCTATGCAACATACTGGCATCTGACGAGATGTTTTCAAACACCTTAGGTGCCATTTTCCCGAAAATTAACAGGTCACTAATAATGCCTAAATTGTAAGCTGTTTTTATTTGGTTTATTGCTTCATAGGTTATCAACTTTAAATGCTCTGTTAAGAACAGAGCAAACTAACCCAAGTAATCGTACTCTGTTTGATTGGGTTTTCATTACCCGAATCTGGCAATCTAAACGTTCTACTAAACGGAATGACCAGGCAACACATGATGGCTTTCCAGTTATTTCCCAAAAGGTATAAATGCCCCATATCGTATGTACAGATAAGACTAAAACACCTACAGGAAGATGCACAGCCCTTAGCCTTTGGCTAACATGTTTCTGATGTGTTGGTGACACGTCAAATTGTTTTGGGAAGCCTATTTCACTGAGGGACCTTGGCTTCACGCATCTCCATCAGCTTCCTCAGTGTTAGCTTTTGGTGCCTCATTGGCTCTGTTACTCCAGCCATTTCGCAGTTGCATAATCTGGTACCGTAATTGCAACTTACACTTTTTACCTGGACTCTAGTGTTCGAGCACTTTGACACAACTGAAAAAGATGAAACTCAGATAAGGTGCACGTGAGCTTTCTTTTTTTCGAGTTTAGAGTGTTTTAAAAAACATTCTGTCAGTATCAGGAGCAGGCTGAGAACCTGACAAGGAAGGGACTAAACCCCTTGAAGCTGCAGTAAATGCTGGATGTTCTTCTCAGCTGGACCATTCTTTCATCATCAGATCTACAGTCTAGCACTGGGACCTTATCTGATGTTTGCACCGGTCCACAGGTTGAATTCCTGCTGAGGTGCTTGTGATTCAAACTCAGACAGGCCCATAAAGATCCTAGTGACATACGGCTACACTAAAACATCTGTCCGTCCGTCCGTCCGTCCATCCATCTGTCATCTGACAGTCTTGTCATCCAGCACCTTATCCTGGCCAGGGTCACTTGCAGCCGATCCCAGGAATGACATGTCGTACGGTAGGAGGTCAGCCTGGGCATGCAGAATGCCCATCCTTTATGGGGTGCACGCATACGCAAAAAACACCCAAACTTTAATCACATGTTTTTGGATTGTAGGAGGGAGCTTGCAAGGGACCCAGTCATGTCCATGTAACCGAGAGAAAACAGAAAAGCTCACCTTTGTTCAAGTTTCATTAAACTGAAAATAATAAAACACGCAGGGTGACCCGGGGGCTCGGTGGGCAGCTCGGCTACATCCCTGCTTTCTGAGTGGAGTTTGCATGCTCTTGCAGTGTTGAGTGAGTTTCCCCTGGGTTCATCAGCTTCTTCCTGCAGCCCAAAGACATACGGTTGGGTGACTTTGCATTTTTAAGTGTGTGCCCTACAACGGACTGGCACCCCAAGCAACATTTCATTGTCGTGTAAGCAGGAGTCTGAAACTCAGTCCAGATGTAGTGAGAGTTTTCTCTTGATATTTCTCATGGGTACTGACAATGCTCAGTCAGCAAGATGTTTTTGGTCTTCATGTAAATTCTAAAAAATTTTAGGCTCTGGTCTAGCCAATATTGCAGTTCAATTTAGCTATTTAAGATAATTATAATTATAACCTGAATGTGCTATAATAATGTGAAATAATATGGAAGGCTGTTCTGGTCTGGTCAAAGTCCACAGAATTACAGACGACTGCTGTAAATCAAACTGCCAACCTCCAGTATGCGTTTCGAGTCGACCAGACACATCCCATTAAAGGCATCGTCGCGGTCTTCCGCAGTCTGCTCGATGACCCCATCTTCTCAACAGTACTGAAGTACACCAGCAGATGGCGGTGGTCTATCGTGGAATAGGGGCTACAGTATCTGCTCGGACGACGTTATAACGGAATTTAAAAGATAACGCAGACGGAAAAGCATAACGTGATAACGTAAATACGATTCGCAGGGTTCTGAAAACTGGAAATGATGTGCAAATGAGGCAGAAAAGTCCAAGTTAACAGCTGTGCGGCGTATGATTTAATACATTAACAGGTGCTCAATGATCTAATTGAGGAAACCTTTGCAAGCTTTATATGAATTACACTAAAATTGAATTCATTTGAAAGTACTGCTGTTTGATTATAGAAATGTCACATATATATAGTTGCATGCACATTGGTGATGAAATGCAACAAACGCACAAGTGATGAAATAAAATGATGCATCAAGTTATTTTGGCTGATTTATTTATTGCCCACCGCCTGCGCCACAGTGACGTCCTCGATGCTCCCAGCACGGCACGGAGGCGTTTCTCCACTACACGTGTGACCACACCGAGAGCACTGGGGGTGTTTCTGTAGCAGTCCGGACGGGGCTCCTCATTGATATCGACCGACAATCAAGGCTCTCTATCTGGTGATATCTCAGATAGAGAGATATCTCTATCTGATCCATCCGCCAGAGATGTGGAGATATACGAATGCCATAGCCTGCGTTTTCCTGCTGTGCGGATATGCCGCTGCCCAGCATAAGGTAAGTGGGGTGAGGTTGAGTGGCAGCCCCTCTTCATGTCGGTATTTAATGCATTCTCTGCTGTCTGCTGAGTATGTCATCTGTTGTTCTTCTCAGCTATAATAGAGCCATGCTCTGAAACGTCGAAAACTAGAAAAAAAAAAAACAAAAACAGAATACAAACGAAAATTTCAATTGTATCTGAAATATATTTATGGATTTGCCTGTTTATTTATTTATTTGTTGGAGAGTAAATATTTGCTTGCGGTGCAATAAATTTCTAATTATTCTACAAATAGTTGAACTGGTATCGTAAATCCTACAAAATGATCTCTTGGCCAAAAATAGCATGCATTAAAATTTCTGTTGCAAAATTGCAGTATGGTGAAACGGCTGTTTGAAGGGAAATAGACTTTTATAAAGGAGACACTATTTTGAAAGAGTGCTTTAAACTTGGAGCTGCTCGCGTTATTGCTTGAGCTGTTTTCTCAGACCCCCCTGAGGTCGAACATGGCTTACATGTCTAAGACAACTGACTTCATCCAAACCACTCCAAAGAAGGCATAGCCTGTGAACCTGCGCTCCATCGCTATGACGACGCCGTCTGGAGCCGATCCCCGATCAGCGGTTCCAAAAAAGAAAATCTGCAAAGTAAATCGTTTACGGAAAAAGCGGATCGAGTCATCACACCGTTCGGAGTCTTACTGTGGTCCACCCGTTCGCTCGGATCACGCCCGGCTGTGAGAGTTCAGTCGTAGAGGGAGGGTCCGTATTCCGACAGCAGTGCCATGTGTGTCAGGTAGCTGGGGAGGGATGGAGGGAGGGATGGAGGGGTTTCGGGTGCTGTCTAATTGCTTCAGTTCCCTGGACTTGGTGTTGGCAACTTTGTTTTCAGGTACGTCTTTTAGTTTAGTTTTTTTTTAAACGAGGTGTTTACATTACTTAACCCAAACAACAAACAACAACAATAATAAACATACTTAATCAAGTCCCATCTATCTATCTATCTATCTATCTATCTATCTATCTATCTATCTATCTATCCTTTTTTAATCTACTTTTTACTACATGTAAAATCTCGGTAAACTTTAGCAGAACTAAGTCAAATTCACTTTTGCTTGAAACCTAATTACTTCTAGTTGATTACAACGGCTCGGTGGTTAGTGCCATTGCCTGAGCAGCCTCCAGGGTTGGGGTTTAGAATCCCACCCTCGCTCAGTGTGTGTGGAATTTACATGTTCTCCCCAGGCTTTGTGGGTGTCCATCCATGGTCCCTCCCATGCAGTTCAAACTAATTGACTTCCTGAGTGTGAGAAGATAACCTTCAATAGACTGGCATCCCATCCACTCAATTTTATTGTATTTGAACAAATTTATCAGTAAAAATAAAAAAAGAAAATGTATTTCAGCCTCGTGCCCCATGCTGGCTGAGATGGCTTCAGGCAACCCTGCCTAAGATGGAGATAAACAGCTTGATTTATTTATTTATTTATTTATTTATTAGCATTTATACGGCAATGAATATGTTAGAGTTTTTTTGATGTGGAATTTTTGAGCATTTCCAATTCACCCAGGGCTCCAGATTAAGGCAAAGTTCCCCTTGTTTTTGAGGTTCCTTCTGCGATCCACAGACAGGCAGTTAAGCAAACTGGTGGGAACATAGATGGATGTTTGGACGTTTTGTAACTTATTTAATCAATCATGTGGGGAAAGTGAAACTCCATCATTTTTCAGGGAATTCCAGCTTCCTCTCTGGAAGTATTCTTGTTTTTGTTGGTTTTTTGCTGTGGTTTTAAATTAAACAATTGTTAATCTCTAGTCCTCAGCTGAAAACCCAAGAAGCTGAGATGTTTTTCTTATGTGGGAGGGAATAACACGGGTTTTTCTTTAAATTAACTGTGTACATTAATGTAAATTGGCCTGTGTCGTGAGGTAAACCATGATTTGCAGGAGGAAGGTTATATATTATTCAATTGTTAACAGCAGAGTAACAGGTTTCCTGTTTGTCTACTAGTCCCATTCTTTAGCAAAAATGTCAGTCCAAGTCCCCGGGGATGCCTTTCTGTTCCAGTTAAATGTAAAGCTGTGTAAATGAACGGGGGCAGTCGGGTGCCTTGGGGATAAGGAACGAAGGGGTGTGTGTTCAATTCCCCTCTTAGGAGTTTATATATTCAGTCAGGATTCATTTAGGAGCTCCGCTTTCCTCCCACAGTGTGCGATTGTGTGTCTACCCTGCAGTGGACCGGCACCCTGTCCAGGGTGGATCCTTGTTTTGCCTTGTGGAGTCAGGCTCTCCATGTTCCTCTTTTGAATGTTGGGTAGATGGGTCCGTTTGGAAAAATAGAAGTGGTTATGGAGGGAATTCCTCAATAATAAATAAATGAACAAACAATGTCTTGACTGGCTGTTTAATGGGGCATGACTGGCTGAGGTCGTTCTCCTGCTGTGTTAACAGCTCACACCCAGAAACTGATGTAGAAATGCTAAATGAGCTAGATTCCTCGATAATAAACAAGCAACCTTGCTAGGGTGTCCTGAACCCTAAAAATATGTAATGAATAGGATGACAGGTTTTGTTTTAGAATGACGTCCTTCATAGAGGAGCCTGTGTCACAGGGACGTGCTGATCTGGCATTCCGTATTGGTGTCAATACTGACAGAAAAGTGGGTCAGATAAAAATAAATTTATAAACTGATGCAATACTTGAGCAACTCTAGCCTTAAATGCTTGTAGCTACGCTTCGAGTGTCATGTCGTAAAGAGAAGCAGCAGGTGTCACATGAGAGCAGCAGCAACCACCGTTCGGTGTATCAGTGAGGCTACACCCAAATCGGTACGTTTTCATTTAAAAAACGTTTAGAGTTCTCACTTTGTGCAGAAAAGTGTCTCCGCCCACTCTAAAACACCGGGAAAAAGCTTATGATGTAGTTGTACGCCCACACTAGGCATATACACATCGGCGGAAATGGGGGAAGAGACGATGTAATGGGCACGATCCAATCAGGGAAGAGCCTCGTAATGGGCACGATCCAATCAGGGAAGGGCCTCGTAATGGGCACGATCCACTCAGGGAAGGGCCTCGTAATGGGCACGATCCAATCAGGGAAGGGCCTCGTAATGGGCACGATCCAATCAGGGAAGAGACGATGTAATGGGCACGATCCAATCAGGGAAGGGCCTCGTAATGGGCACGATCCAATCAGGGAAGGGCCTCGTAATGGGCACGATCCACTCAGGGAAGGGCCTTGTAATGGGCACGATCCAATCAGGGAAGAGACGATGTAATGGGCACGATCCAATCAGGGAAGGGCCTCATAATGGGCACGAATGAATCAGAGTGCAAATATTGTTTACGTTTTAAAAACTCTCTGTTTTAAACGCGGCGCTCTGGCGTTTTCAGAAATATGCAGTTCCTGAGAGTTTCAAAAGTCTCTGTTTTTGGGGGTTGATTATGCCAGAGAAGTGTGAGACTAATATCTGCCTTTTTAAATAAAAATGCATCCGTGTGGACACAGCCTGAGAGCTGCTTCACTGTGTCAGCAGAGCGCAGGTCCTCCACTAGCCCAAGAAGCAAAACAGCTGAATATAATATATCCTGTTCCAGGATTTCAAGTAGCAGCACCAACAGTTTAAACTTAAAATCCACAAAGCCGATTAAACCCTTACAGAAGCATCATGGAAAGGAATACGGTGAATTTAAACAGGCAACGATACCAAGATCAAAGGAGAGCAGCAACAACAAACATTGCTGGAAGTCACTAACAAACATTGCTGGAAACCTTTAAACAGCAGGAGAAACTTTCCCAGACAGCAACAAAGTAAACCTGGGAAGCCTTGCAACACCAAAAGATGCAGTGATGCTAGATAACCGGCTGATGGTGTGGGTTGTGTGATTATTCCTGTAGGGGACTGGAGCTTTTGTTTACAGATTGAGCAGTTTTTTAGCTAGCTGTATTATATGTGGCATACGAATGGCTTAAAACATTGTTTAAGTGGAAGCAGAAAGACTATTAGATTGGCCAGTATTTGTGTCGGCCGATAAGGTCGAGTTATCGGTGTCAGAGATGAAAAAGTGATATTCAGGCAGTCCTACTCTGTGTTTCTCACTTCAAGCCCTACATTGATATGGACAGATGGTTTTACAGAGGAATATTTCAAAAGATATATATATATATATATAGAAACACTGGGCCTATAGTGAGCCCTACAAATTGAAATTCCTATTCACAGGCTCATTTCACTTTTGAATGACTTTATAAGTCTCATTAGATTTTTATTTTTTTTTTTTTTTGCCTTTTACAATAGTCCTGTTTTTCTGCAGAGCCTTTGAGAGGAGAACATGGGAGCAGCTGATTGGCTATTACTCCTCGGCTCTGGGAGGGGTTAAAGGGCAGATCCTACCAGGGGACAAACACACATTAACTCTCTTAACATGGCTAAAATGGGGCAGCTGTGACCGGCCCATCAATGCCAACATTCCTTTCTGCTTGCAGTGCTTTTATTTTGGTGCAGAGTCTGAAAAACTGGCTTTTAACAGGCATTTAAGTTTTCAGCAAGTACAGCAGCGTGAAATCCCTCACAGAGTGTTTATAGAACAGGATAATTAAAATATTTACATTTAATAGAGGTTTGATTCGGCAGGATTTTTTTTTTTGAATTTTTATATGATCTGCTTTGATCTGTATCACCATCGTTCTGGTTGGATTTGTCCAGCACCTCGTCTTTCCATGAAGGTTCATTAATACAGTTTGATTCATACATATGATTGATTAATACATCTAGCCAGATATTCTTAAGCGCTACGCTATCCTCTGCTGGTGCTCTGATAGAACAGGAAGGCGAGGCACTCGCCTCGTCGAGGTTTGTAGAGCATCTGACAGTCATTTCTACATCTCGTAGTAGCATGTCTTTTGGTAGCCCCGCTGTATTACTTGTGAGGGGACGAACGGCAATGACGTGTGACATACTCCTTACCGAGGACCGTGTGTGATTTGCGGTCCTGTCACTTTAACTCCCTGCCCATCGTGAGAACTGAGATGTCATACAGACATATGGGAGCACGACATGAATGACAACATATACGCTACTATGAGGACGGCAGGAGAGGCAGCAACGGGACTAAGCCCCGCCCCACCCCACCCCCCCCGCTGATTGTGTACGGTTATGATTTGGATCGTAGGGTCAAAGGTCGCACTCGTTATGAAATGCACATTTGCCACAACAAACTCTCCTTTGCCTGCCCTCTATCCCTGACCCACAATACCTTTTGGTTCAGGTCTGTGTACTCTTCAGCTAGCACGGGTTTCGTCTGGACGGGTAGCAGGTTTTAAAGGCCCCCCTGCCCTCTGTAAAAAATGCTGTAATCCTCCAGTCTCCCCAGACCCTTGTGAAGGATGGCTTCCTCTCACCGACAACACCAAGGGCTCCAGGACTACTTTGTGCACTGACAGCTAGCGTAGCCCCCTCCCCCCTCCCCCATCCCCCGATACCTGCACAGACGTGAGTCTGAACAGAGCCGTGCCACTCTGGATGACAGCCAGCTCGCTACACAGTAGATAAGCCAGGTTTTTAAACTCCTGTTCCACTGTGCCTCGCAGTGACACATTTCTTTCAGTCTTGCGTCTTCACCATTTATTTTGCAAGACAAGTCATATTCAAGTACGTTTATTATTCTGCTGCAACAGGCTTGACGACTGTGTCAAGTTTCACATCAGTGTTGACCATAAAAAATGAGGAGCCTTGTTGTTTATTACAGTGATGACAGCGCAGAATGAGGGACGTCATCGATAATGACAGAAGTATGGGGATCTTAAGGCTGCGGGGGGGGGGGGGGGGGGGGGGAGAGGGGGGGGGCCCCCTCTTTGCGCAGGGGGAAACACCAA
>JAACJT020000518.1:0-19216 GCA_009936485.2 Gymnarchus niloticus | reverse complement strand
TGTTCTGTCAGTGCTGTCACTCCTGCTTTGCATGTACTGTGTGTTGTTGGAGTGCTGGTGTTCAAGGATTCCTCATGTCTGTATCCCCATTGGTCTCTCCCTCATAGCTATGCTGCTATATATAGTCATGCTGGGGCCCTCGCTATTTTGTTTAATTTTTTTATTGCCCATTATTTTGCCACCTTAAATCGCTGCTCTGCTTACACATATTCTCTTTCCCCTGTGCTCCCCTCTTATGGGGTGCTTCCTCGGAGGCTTGGATTCAAGCGATCCTCATATCGTCTGCTGGCCTACAGCACCCTCCCTCCACTTCAGCTGTCCTGTCTGACCGGCTTGCTGCCTTCTGAGCCACCGAGCCTTCTCTGATCACTGGACTGCAACCTTCAAGACCCTGTTGTCCCCCTGACTGATACAGGATTTGCTCTTTTGTATCTATTGTTCTTATTTGTATTAATTAATTTGTCCTGCCTGGTGCCGGCCTGAGGCGGATGGGCTTCCCCTTTGAGTCTAGCTTGTCCCAAGGTTTCTTCCTCCTGAGGGAGCTTTTCCTTACCACTGTCACCTTTGGCTTACTGTCTGGGGACTGTGGGCCTGGGACTATGTAAAGCGCTTTGTGACAGTCCTTCTTGTTAAAAGCATTATATAAATAAAATTGAATTGAAGTCCCCAGTGGCTGGGTTCCAACCCAGTAATATGCTTAGGGGGCAATTACTTTTCATCATGGGTGATATAGGTTTTGGGGAGTTTTTATTCTTCATTAAATCACAACATCACTTGACAACTGTGTATTTTGTTTACCCCAGTTGTCTTTTGTCTCATCCTAAATTTCTTTGGAGATCAGAAACAGTTAAGTGTTGTTAATGAACAAAAACAGAGGAACTCAGGAAGTGGACAAATTCTTTTTCACGGCATTGTATCACACCTGATTCTTTGTTCATTTAAATCCAAAAAGGTTCACTGTTTTGTTTGGATTAAGTGTTTGTTTATTTTGATTTGTTCAGTTTGTTTTGTTGAGTTTTGGTTAAGCTTGTTCATGTTTTTAGGTCATGTTGTCTATGCTAAAGTCATTAACATTCTTGCTTTAATTCCTAGTCTTATTCCTATTTCACAGGTGTGTGTGCACCTACGGTTCTAACCTTGTCTTTTCTTGTTTATCTTTGCATTCTTTCCAATTCATTCAGGGCAAAGCTCTGTGTTTGTTTCCTTTGTTTTCTTATTAAACCCTCTCTGCACTTGCAATTGCGTCATCTCCATCCTTGCCTCGAGGCCCCACAAGCCATGCAGGCTATGACAATTGTTCATCTGTCATCTCACTACAGTTGTCTGGTATCTAAGTAAAAAAAGAAAACACACTTTGTAACAATTTAATAAGTTTTATAGTACCTTTCATAACCAAGTTGCTCCAAGGCACTTTATACGAGTGTGCAGTAATTACAATGTACATTCATGAAAAAAAAAAGGCCAAAAACTCCTCAGTGAAGAAATAAAACCCTGAGGTTACAATGTCAACTAGCCACCCATCCCCTAGAGCATTTTACCTTCATACTGAGCAAGGAAAGATTTATGAATGATACACACTGATCAGCCACAGCATTAGCACGACCCCCTAGTAGAACAGTTGGCTCTTCACCACAGCCAGGTGGCGCACCAGTAAAAGTACAGATAATAAAGGCAATATAAAAGGATTGGCACAAGGTAACCAGAAGCAGGTCTGTTGGTCTCTCCCGGTCACTTGTCCATCCTGGCAAACCAGATCCACCCCTTCATGATGAGTGTCTACCCCAATGGCCCAGGTTGGTTCCAGCAGGATAAATTTCCTTGCCATGTCATTATGAATGTGTGCGAATGGTTTGAGGAGCATGACAGTGACATCTTGTGCCAGTCCTTTCATATCGCCTTTCTCATTTGTACGTACCTTATCGGTGCGCCATCTGGCTGTAGTGAAGAGCTAGTTGTTCTACTAGGGGGTGGTGCTAATGTTGTGGCTGATCGGTGTATATTCAAATAGGAAGTTATGGCAATCTATCTGTGAGTAAGTTCATCATTCTGACCTTCAAGGATCTTGTTTGCAACCACATCATTGACGTCATAATTAGATCCACTGCTTTCAAGTTTGATGATGCTCATGGCAGGCACCATCCAGACTTGTGGGAAGAAACAGAGACCATTGAAGGTCTGAATGGATGTTTGTGTCTTGCTGGCAAACGCAGAGGATGGTATGAGCATGTACAGCAGCACTAGCAGCCAAAATTTCAATGTGTTATGTAAGAAGGTGCAGGTAAGCTAGACTAAATTAATAGCACTTCAGTCGTGATTTGATGACTAACTGTAAATACCTTAATTTAAAAAAAATAATAATGGTTATGCTCTACATGCCCGGCCTTGACATTTTATTTTGCATATTTAGCTTGTAAACATCAATTTTCAGTTAAAATATCATGCTAAAATGCCTGGTTTGCACTTTTCCTTAACTTTTTTGAATTAGTTTATGGAGGGGTTGAGAATGTGAAATTTCCAGTCAATTCAATTCAATTTTATTTATATAATGTTTATAACAAAGAGTATTGTCACAGAGTGCTTTGTAAAGTCCCAGGCCAAAGGACCCCAGTGAGTAGGCCAAGGGTGACTATGGCAAGGAAAAACTCCCTCAGGATGAAGAAACCTTTTGAGGAATTCAAGGGGGAAGCCAACCCTCCTCTGGCTTGCACTAGGCAGGACAGGATCATTAATACAATATGGTGAACAAGATCAAGATTCTTTATTTGTCATGTACACAGTTACACAAGTACAACATGTACTAAAATGTACGTTGATTCGTCCTGAGACTGTGCAATAAGGTTAACAGTTATAATTAAATTAAGAAAAAGGAAAATGGGCTAAATTCAAGATAGTAGAAATATATAACAAAATATATCCAAAATAAACATTACTATAACAACAGTATCTGAACAGTGTGCGTATAATAGAATAGAATATCTATGCATTGCAAAGCACAGTGTGTTAATTATAGGTTTATGTAAACAAAGATATAAATGTCATGACAAAGATATAAATGTCATAATAGTTGGTGAGTGACAATGAGGTAAAGTTTACTGAGAGTTCAGTTTGTATTATGAGGAGACAGTTAAACTTATGGTGGCATGTCCTGGTTTTGAAGTCTTATGGCCTAAGGATAGAAACTCCTCCTGAGTCTCTCCGTTTTGTCCATAATACTTCTGTAATGTTTGCCTGATTTGAGCAGTTGAAACAGGCAGTTACTGGGATGAGATGAGTCTCTGATGATCCTGGTTGCTCTGGTCCTGCACCTCCTGGTGTAAGTGTCCTGTAAAGATGGTAGAACTGATATTATGCAGCGTTCTGCTGTCCGAATCACTCTCTGTAGACCTATAATGTCCTGGACACAGCTATTATCAAACCAGGAGGTGAACAGTGAGAAGACAGAACAATAGATGGACAACAGCATATTGGAGGAGACAGTCAGGTGATTGAGTTGAAGTGCAAGTCCAGTGGCTCAGACAATGACCAGGATGGAAGATTTCCATTCGTGTGAAATTTGGAAATGTAAATTATAAAAACCAGACATTTTGATCCCAGACAGATTCATAACAAGTCAAACTTTACATATCTTAAATAAAAAAAACTAAATTTAAACTATGATCCAAAACTGTAATATAACTGTGCTACTGTAATATTGCACAAAAATCAAGAACTTTACATGATACAAAACAAAATGTATTGTATATATTGCAGTTTGTAACTGCAACTTAACATTACCTCTATGAACATCCATCTATTTTCAATACTGCTTATCCATCAGGGTCATGGGGAAGCTGGAGCCAATCCCAGCTGACTTCAGGTGAGAGGCAGGGTACACCCTGGGTGGGTTGCCAAACCACTTCAGGGCCAACAAAGAAACAAACACTCATACCTAGGAGCAATTTAGAGTAGCCAATTGACCTAACTGGCATGTCTTTGGAATATGGGAGGAAACCCACACAGGCATGGGAAGAACAGGCAAACTCTACACAGAATGGCTCCTGCTGGCCATGAGGACCAAACCCAGAACCTTCTCACTGTGAGGCAGACATGCTTACCACTTAGCCACCATGCCACCCCTATATAAACACACAGTCATTATTATTAAATCATAGCCAAATGTGATCGTTTTGCATTTCTCAGGTGCAGACCACATATTTCTATGGTGTTGTTATATCTTCCAGATAAGAAAGGAAAAAACTTTCATCTATTTTATGATCTCCTCTCAGAGTGATATTGTACCGTTTACTTTGTTTTTATAAACATATACATGGATTAGCTGGACATGTAAACAAAAACATGCTCCATGTTGGTCAGTTCCAATGCTGTCTCGAGGATAAACGAGTAGTAAACCAAAGAGTGACATCCATTTTGAATAAAATGACTTCCACTTTAACTGAAATTCTCTAACTTCTAACACACTACTGAAGTCTGCTCATAAGATTTCAGTAGTGCATGCATAAGTATTTCAATAATGTAATACAAGAATGTTTCAATAGTAAAAATAAGCATTCAGCATTTCAGTAGTGAATGGAAAATATTTCACTAGTATACTGTTTTTAATTTCAATATTATGCAGGACAGGTGCTTAGTAGGGTATGTGAGAGGTTTTCAGTATAGCGTGTGCAAGTGTTTCAGTAGTTTAGGTAGTTTGTACTTTGTCCCATATGGCCCCTCATACTGTCATGTACAGCACGTGAATGACATGGTGAGAGCTACCTACTGATGTCGTCCCGTGGGTTTGCATCTGCTGGCCCAGGCAGCCCCAAGCCATCTGGCTGAGCAGTTGGGTGAATGTGGCCTGTCACCCGTTTCAGTGCTGCACCAGCAAGAACTTGAGAGGGACACAGCATCATCTCCTCCTTCTGCTCATTGTTCACCACCTCTGTGTACTTGTATGGGCAGTGTTGTGTGACTTTTGGCTGTTTGTTTGATTCATAATGTGTCTTATTCCCATAACGAGACTAGAATTAAGTTTTCACTAAGGAGCATGCCTAGACCACCTACTACTACTGACAAGAAAAAGGGGTGAAGTGAATTATTGGTTCAACTTCACTCAAGTGTGCGATCCCATGGGTGGCTAGTCACCAGGCGATCTCAGCATCAAAGAGTGACATGGGGGATTGAAGCACTGATAGTAGAGCTTTGTTGATCTTCTAGATCTCCGGGTACTAATCTCAGGTCTACTGGTAGGTATGCAGGTACTCCGTGTTGGTCAACAACACCATCACAATGGAGGGCTAAATCTTTTTTTTTATTTTTCCCCAATTTTTCTGCCTAATTTAGTCACGTCTGTTTCCCACCCATCAGGTAATCTCCCCCGTCACACGACATCACCGACCATCAAAACCTTGTTACCTTTCTTCAGCACACCTGCAGCCTTTGTTTGGGTTCTCAGGGACTGAATTTTATGTTTTTGGTGTTTGACTGACTTGTTCCTGTATGTTTTTCAGAAAACAGAAACCTTGAAACACCTGTCCTGACAATTCCTTAAGTAGAACAATGGCAATAAACTGAACAGAATGAGAGAGATACAGGAAAGTCAACAGGAGAATTTTGTGTGAGAATATGAAGGACAACATTGATGAAGAAAAGAATGTAGGTGAAATGTAAGGAGGAGGAGTACAGACAAACCAGTGAAGGTGTCAGAAGAAGCACAGACACAAACAGACTAACTAGAACGCAGGAGGAAGAACATTTGAATGGACAAACTGATGAGGAGAAGGAGTAGAGGAAAGAGGAAACTGATGAGGGTGTAGGACTAGGGCAGAGGAAGAAACAGATCAATGACAGTGTAGACTGGCTTCCTTTGAGACCAATGGTGTGTTAGCAAGTCAGGCAGGCACTTGAACACAGAAACTGCTCTGATGAGCCAACTGTTGATACCAGTCACTAAGGCACGTTTTCTACCAACATGATGCTGGCGCCAGTGCCCAACCCAAAACGAGAACCATTCTGCATGTTCCCGTTAAAAAAAGCATTTGTGCCAGAACTGGCACCCAAATGTTGCTGGTCTGGAACCAAGAACACATGATGTGAAGTGTTGAGGGGTGGAATAAAGCACAAAAACACTATCCTAGGTTTTCCATTAGCAAACACTGCTAGTGTTATGGTTTTTAAACATTAAAGTTTGATTTGAATTTCTGACAATCACTTTGAACTGAGTAAAGATGCTGAATGAATTGTCTCTGAATTATCGGGAGCTTTATATCACTTTTTCATCTCTGATACTGATAACACAACCTTAAATACCTTAAATATCAATCAATACCAATGCCAATATGATAATCTTTTTGATTCTGCTTAACTTTTATGTCATTTGTATGTACAGCCATTTAAGAAAATGCTCAAACTGTGAAACAAAGACTGCAATCCTTTACAGGAATAATTACAAAATTAAATGTCAATTTGGCAATCAATGTGAAGTGAGGCTTGTGCGTGTATCACATTGGATTATAACATGATTTTTTCTGATAAACGATCCAGTGTTTTTGGTCAGTATCAGCCCGACAGGGATACTGAATATCAGATCAGCACGTCCTCACTAGGGATGTTAAAATATACTTTCATAGGTGGTGGTAATGCTTGGAAACACTGCGATCCATTATGGTTGTGTTTTGCTGGTGCTGGAGTAAGTCAATGGAAGATGGTGATAACATGGACTGATTCACAGTCAGGCTTGGTTCCAGCACTGGTCAAGCACTAATACTACGAACTGACCAACTGTGCACTGGAGGAAAAGGGGTCTATTGGAGCCAGCTTCTGTAACATGGGAGAGAACTCCACCTGGCAACAACACACAAACCTGCAAAACCATTCAACAGCCCCCTCCCCACACATACACAGGTAAGACATCAACTTACTGTGCTTTGAAATAAAGAGCAGTTTGAAATATCTCAACCTAATCAGCAGTGGCTATGTAGTGCTTTTGACAAGAAAAAAAGCAGTGACCTTCATCCAGCACAGCACTCAAATCATAAACAAGGAAAGTTACATGCACTATGCCTCCTTGAACTACACAAATAGCAAAGAATTTATAACAGATTTATAATCCTCAAACCCTGCTGACTATAAACACATCAATCAAATTAAGGGGAAAGAAGGAAAACATGTGTGGGACAAGAGCAAACAGTTCTGTTTTCAGTTCTTATTAGCTATGTGTTTTGCAGCAGAACCTTTTATTACTGATTTGTGTGCTTTGAAGCTGTTCTTCAAGGCAAAGGCCTTGTGTGACTATGCATGGACACATGTGAGACACATTTTTGCTCAAACTTCCCCAGTGAGGGAGAGCTTGCCAGTGCCTAGTGCAGTACCATTTTCACCATGAACAGGGGGTTGAGTGTGGGTTTGCTGTCTCCATTCATAGCCTAGACAACTCCAGCAGGAAACTCTTTTCAAAGACACACAACATGTTCTGAACCACAAGGTCGATTTTCTCTATATTAGAAATCCAGTTTTGTTGAGCCTGGGTTAGGTATGCACACACATGCCTTAAAAACGCTGCTTAACCCTCTGAAAAATTTTAGGCAGATCTTCTCCATGCTAGTACAAGAAACCAGTGAGTTCAATTCAGTTTTATTTAACTTATTGTGTGATTGCTGGTTACAGCAAGCACTATATGTTCTCTCACGTATTTCTTATTTTTCTTCTTATTCTTCCCACTTTTTTGGTACCTAGCTCCTCCTACAGTTTTTGCGCTAGAAACTTCCTTTCAACCGTAAAATGTTCAGCCCATTGAGGAGAAGGGTTCTTCTTTTTGAAATTCCACTCGCATCCCTCTTTTTTATCCATCTTTCCACCCATTTTTCCCATAGACTTTGAACTGGAAATTTTTCGAACTGCTCCTGTGTGCTCAGTTTTCAAAATAATACCTCCAAACTTACTACACATGTTCTGGGGAATACTACAAAGCCCTCTACCTCTTTCTATACCTCTATCACTTCTTTCTTTCTTTTTCATCCCTCCATCCTCATACTATAGAAATATTGTAGGGATATTACAAGAGTCACGAAACTTGGTAAATGTATTCTACAGCAATACAGTACAGCGCTTGATTACTTTCATACTGATTGCACTCATCCCTTACCCATCTATTCTTTCATTCATTCTTTCATTCTTCCATAGCTAATGCAACCAGCAATCACACACATTTTCTCCAGGAAATGCCCTCTCTAGTTTATATAGTGCTTTTTGGTTGCTCCATGGCACTTAAGAGGAGTGTGTGGTAATTAGAAAGTACATTGATGAAAAAGGAAAAGGCTAAAAGACAACAGAGGAGAAGAACCAAAAACTGAGGAGAAAAAAAAACCTCTGGGGGTCTAAAGTTAACTGGCCACCCACCCCCTATGGCATGCTTCTTTTGTACAAAGCAAGGAAAGATATATGAACGATATATATTCAAAGAACAAGTTATAGTTAATTGCATTATCTGCGAGTTCGTTCATCATTCTCATTCTCGAAGATCTTGTTTGCAGCCACATCAATGACACTCTTGAACCCTCCGCTTCCAAGTTGGATGGTGCCAGTGGCATCACGGTGACATCGGCTTACAATAGTTGACAAATACAGCCTCCTTAGTAGGTGGTATGACCTCCTTATGCCACCAATACTCCAGCTCTGTTGCAAGAAATTGATTCAGTGAGGCCTCTGAACGTTTCCATCGGGATGCTGTACCATACTTGCAGCAGAGCTTCCCACAGAGCATCAAGAGTCCTTGGTGGTTCCACCTGCTGAACCAACTTAATCCTACAGATATTTAATAGGACTGACATCTGGTGAATATAGTGGCCAGGATGGTAAGCTGATGTCACTGTCATGCTCCTCAAACCATTCGCACACACTCATAGCGACATGGCAAGGAGATTTATCCTGCTGGAACCACCTGTGCCATTGTGGTAGACACTTATTATGAAGGGGTGGATCTGGTTTGCCAGGATGGACAAGTGACCTGGAGCGATCAATAGACCTGCTTCTGGTTAGCTTGTGCCAATCCTTTTATATCACCTTTCTCATTTGTACCTTTTTTGGTGTGCCACCTGGCTGTGAGGAAGAGCCAGTTGTTCTACTAGGGGGTGGTGCTAATATTGTGGCTGATCAGTGTATGTTATAGCAAGTGTGGATATGCATGAAAAGAGTCCACACTGGCAATGAAATGGAATGTACTCCTATACTGTTTTTTTAAAATCCATGTCTTAATCCATCAATACAAATATACAAATAAATTATTCAATCAAATTACTTAAATCCAGTATCACGTTTCAACACATTCAACTGACTGTCAATATCCTTACAGCAATAATTAAAACCAATCAATGCAGAAATACAAACAAGAAATTATTCATTCAGATAAAGCTGTTGTTGATCTATTGACACACTCAGTTAATAACCACCACAATAACTGCAACACAATGATTAAAACCAATTAATCCAATGTGCTGGGCAATGAAATATTCAAACACATTCTAGAAGCAAAAACTTGGAAATTCAGAAACTTCTTGCATTCCCAAAGCTTAAAATGTGCTCATATGCAGGTGCATTTAAACAGCAACCAATTAGATTAATAAGTGTCACACACACTATGAATAGTGTGAACATTGGGTACTCATAATACCACACAACCAGGGTTGCCACATTACACTCACAGGAATATTTACGCAATTAAACAGAACGCATTAACTAACTACTGCAGTACACAACTACATTTAAAGTAAACATAACTACAATAAAAAAAATACACTACAACTATATACAGCACCAGTGCATGCTGGGATTGCATGGCGGAAGTAGCTCCACAAACTCAGATACTGGACTGCAACAATATATACCATATATACCTACACATAAATTACACAAGGACAAAAAATACTCACTCCTGAGGTCCCTCATTAAAGATAATCTTTACAGTTGGGCCTGCTGGTGGGAGTCCTGTTGGGCCTGGAAATCAAGCTCTCTATACATTGACATCCAGATGTACCAGTAGCACCGCTCTCATATTTTGTTAAAAACACTCTCAATGATCTTAGCCAAGGGTAAGACAGAACAAACACAAGAGCAGGAGGTGGGGGAGACAGGCAGAAAGATCTTGAGAGTGCCAAACAGAGGGCAATAAACACAGAGCTAAGGACATAGGGTCACAGTTAGGGCCAGGATATACTTTACGTAACACAATGCACATGTTTGCGGATGCTGCTGCTATGCAAGCAGTGTACTGACTATACTTGCACACGTACTTTATGTAAATCTGGAGGATTCCACCAGGTGGCAGTGCGAGAAATTGCTTCCATTTCATCTTGCACATCTCCACATCCGCTTTCAAAGAGCTGGCGATTTGATGCCAGCTGCTCTGCTGTTCTGACAGGCATGTTTATCACTATGGAGAGGGGTCGTCACATCATAAAGATGACGATAATTTCTAATCTGCTCTGTCAGCTCCTCCTCGAAGCATTCGGCCATACTGATCATTTTTTTTTATTAATAAACACAATATACAAATTTTAAACAGCTTATCATAATTGCAGGTTGCATTACATACAAGATTTGTATATTGAATATCAGGTTAAACTAAATGTATTACAACTGTTACAAAACATAAATATATATATACAGACATGCATATCAGGATATACATATGTCTACCTATACACGTAAGCCTAATAATAAAACATGAATATAAGAAAATCGTGGGGTAATGTCATCTAAAGTTCAAGTTGTACTCGTCGATACATTCCATGAGATTAACACTATTTTTGCTTCTCATGCGTTTTAAAGTTTTACCAAATAAAAATTTGTTTTTAAATATCATCAGTCTAGGAGGGGTCTTAATAACTTTGCATTTAGGTATAAAAAATTTAGCTAAAATGCACAAGTTATTAAGATGGTATGGAACATTACTTCTATCCGTCCAGAATCCATATTTTGTCTGATTGTAATTGAATATGCTTATTTTTAGATTTTCAGTTTTAAGCCAATGTATGAAATCTTCCCAAAAAGTTTTTAAGTATGGACATAGTAAAAACAGATGTTCAGCTGTTTCAATACCCTTCCAAAATTGATGGCAGTTCCTATCAAAATTAAATCTTAAAAATTAAAAAGACAGATAAATGTCATTAAGCAACTTAAAATGAAGCTCATTAGCTTAGATGGAATAAGGTATTTTAAATATTTTGTTCTTATTTTAATGGAAAGGGAAGCATCAAAGGAACTGTCTAGGCATCAAAGGAACTGTCTAGGCACTTTTTTGTATGTGACTGTTTTGATAACTTCAGCCTAGTAAACAATGATGCTGACATCACGTACCAAAACTTGAACACACTGCCACCCCAATTTTTGCAGGTACTGCAACTCGCGCATGCATCGCGTTAATTTCTGACAACATGCTCAGAGGACGCATCAAAAGCACGCTGGGAATGCATGGCAGCCATGATGCCTGAACATAAGCTTTCTGAACGTTAAGTATATCCTGGCTCTTAAGTGTTCCTCTGCTCTGATTTTGGTCTTTTGAAGCTGCCTTTCACACAGGGAGTATATCTTGTAAACCACACCAAAAAAATCCAACAGTTTGCACTCAGCACACGTAGGGACATGGACCACCCTGGTTATATCTAGGTCTGGACCTGCACGGATGCCTCCTGCTCTACTTCCCCGGTGAGTGCCATTATATGCTTTTTTTATGATTTCTCTGCCTAAGCCTATGTCTTGTCAAATGGACCTTGGAGATTCAGGGACCTGGGAGATTTGTTTCAAGCTCTTTAGATCAGGCAAAGATTTTTCAGCATGTTCATATGAAAGACTGCAGGTTCCTGGCTTTGACTTGACTGATCTGGGTACTAACTAGAAACAAACTTGATTTATATACCCAGGAGAAAACTGCTGCAATCCCAGGAAACAAATATTAGTGCACGCTATGGACCTGACACTGTCATTCTCAAGCTGTATGTTCTTGGCTGTGGCTCTAAGATATAATCTTTGTATTAAATTAATTAATTAATTAATTAATTAATTAATCACTTAATTAATTACCCAAGAACTATTTTTGCTGTGACTGTATATCTTTCAGACCTATACTTTGTTAGTGTGCAGAGGAGGATGGGATACTTCTTTTACAGTGTCAGAGTATGTATAATAATGTATTGTAGCGCTAGTGATCAGGAGTCAATATGCTGAGGTGAATTGAACAGCTTATTTGCTCTTACCCGTCAACAATACAAACTCATCCTCAGTCTTTGAACAGCTGGGGGCTCCCTTGTCGTACTCACCTTACCGGCCAGTCCTGTCCACAGTGACTACCTCCTAATTTGTTCAGTGCCCACAACCCACAATTCCTTGGAACACATGCAACTTAAGCAGGGCTTATGCCTCCTGCACTATGAATATTTCTACAGTTCTATATTTCTTAAAATCTTGTCACATCACCATTTTACACCACCAGGGGCTGCCCCTGTTCTGGTATCAATTCTTTTCTGCACCCGAATCTGCTGCACAACCAATCCCTTACAAATCCTTACTGATTAGTAGGATTTAGGCCTACCTGCTGGACTTAAATAAAGGCATTGGATACACATCAGTAACTGGAGATGATACTCATAACACAGAGCAGATTGTTGTCCATGCTAGTTTGAAATGATTTCTTTTTGGAAGCATTTCAAGTTAATGAACACACCTGCATCAATGACTGCCTGTCACAATACCCTACTTATATCTCACAAAGGGCCGTTATATTATGTTCTACTGTGTCGTACAGTTTACCTAACATGCCCGATATCCAGGCCCTCTCACCTTGTTGACATGCTAACTGCAATTGGTGAAGAAACTGTACCCCACTTTAAATGACTACATGGACTTAAAGAAGCCAGGCTGGGTTCACATGTCTAGGTTCCAGATGCGATCCTGGAGTGGACCCAGCTCATCCTCTGACAATGTGTTAATAATTCTGGGAAACGGGATGCAAGCATGCTTGCACGTCATATCATACAGCAAATGTGAACCAGGTTCCACAATTCCACAATGTCCTGCTGTCACCTGGTGTGGATTATACCACAGAATGCAGTATCACTTGCAACAAGCAGCAGAAATATGATTGTTTAAGTGTCAAAATGAGGCAGTGCTGCTCACTTGAGGTAGCTGCGCACTACCAGCATGACACTTGCCTGAATTTTGCACGGCACCTCCGCATGCTTAAACACATCTAGGACAAAGTTGGTGATCTTGAAGTGCAGCAGTTTCCTTTACTGGTCCTCATGGAACTTATTCAGCAGAATTCTGGGATATGGCAGAGTCACTCAACCTTGCTCTGGGATACACTGATCCCAAATATAATGCCTGATGATGAAAGAGAGGACAAATAAACATTCACCCAGAATTTGCACCTTACAGAGGATATTGAGCTGAAAAACCACACTGTCTGACATAATCCCGGACATCTGGCCACCATATTATGTGCACGGTGAGTATGCTTAGAAAGACACACATACAACCCAAGCCAACGTATATATCAATGTAACAGAAAAAGATTGTAATTATATAGTCAATCTACAAGCTGAAAGATACTTAAAAGCAACAACAGCAGTCACGGAGACCACTTAGTTCCATTGAAAGCATATCACCAACAACAGATGATAAGTTTAAAAATCCATGCTAAACAATACTTATGTTAGGGACCTTTAGATCCATACAAATTAATGAGAACAAATGTAAGTGCAACAAAATTGCTTAAAAAAATTTCTGGTGCGTGCTGCACCAGTTTTGGTAGCACTGATGGCCATTATCGTGGGGTCTTTTTGCTGTGTTTCCTGATATTGAAGCAGACCAAATGGAGTCATCTTGAGTTTTGGCACTGAGATGCCAGTCAACTTGGTTATTTTCTTTAACTCCTTAATCACCTGTCCCAAAACAGCTAATATCATCATATTAAAAGCAAAAATGTGTATTTTATTGTCTTTTCTAATATCACAATATTTTTTGCATGACTCCACAGGACTGCAGTTTAACATCTTCATCACCTGAATGTGACTTACCTGTAGCATCTTGCTAAACATGGTCATCATTGTCATTGCTATCATCAGTCAATATAAATTATTCTAAATCAAACTTGTCAGCCTCATCATGTCTTCGCCAAGATTATAAGCATCATTATCATCACTCTCATTAGTTAGTTTCTCAACAGTGTATCATTTTTTTTTTCTTGAAGCCATTGAGAACAGCAAAGCAGGTGAACTATGTAGATACCACCACTCATGTACTGTAGTCACTGTCCAGTATCTGAGCATGGAGACTGCATCCAGTCACTGAGACTGGATACAGAAATAACCCCAGTGCCACAGATAAGGTTAAATCCTGGGGACGCTCTTCACTCAACCACTGTAGTTTTTGTTTTTAGGCTCCACTCTCATATTTTCATGGCAAGGTTGTAACATTATGCATTACTAGAAAAATTGAGTTTGTGACTGCAGCAGCATCTAACCCTACATAAACTCCCATTTTTAAATGCTGTTGATCAACCAATAGGAGCCAATGTATGTCTCTTCCTTCTTGAATTTAAACATTAAAAATTTATTGGCGACCAATCTGAGGGCCCAGATCAATACAGTCCCTTAGGCTTCAGCTTAGGCAAGACCATGCATTAATCCATGCCTGCAGTGGACCATGAAACCAGCCTCTCAAATCTCTGTGCTACAGACTGTCACCACTACCTGTAAAACTTGTCCATCAGATCTTCTACTAACTGTGCCTATGTACTGTATGACTCACTTCTTCTCAGTAGCCAGCTCAGGGCAATGAATGAGCCTCCTGCAGTACCTGCAGGGGTGCACAGTGGGGACAAGGGCAGGGAGAAGGGTTCTACTCTGGGTCTTAAGGGAGATGTTTTGCTTAGGGGTAGGGCTTTCAAACATTATCCATTGGGGCTCCAAAGGAGTTGCCTACCACAGATGGAAAATGTCAAACCTTCCTTCATTGGTTAAAAGTTATTAAAATACTGCATGTTTTGTCATACTCAAATACATCCATGCATGCATGAGGCAACATTTTCTTTAGCCTAGAGTCCCTGCAGGGATCATCCCAGTTGTCCTTAGCATGACAGCGAACCCCCTATATTCAAAAAAGGTCAAATGAGGTGATGGGGAAGAGGTAGAATGCCATGATTCACTATCATGGTATGTGTGTTAAAGGTGTGGATGTGTTGGCAATATTTAAAAACTTTTTTCTCTAATCTCTGTTTTGAGTGTTTTTTTCTAGTATGGTGTAAGACCACATTTTGTCTTGTTATAATTCTCTTAATTACTGTTAAGTTTCTGCCTGCAGTAATTAGACAGTAACAAACAAGATTAAATGTTCTCCAACGTTGTACAAAGAATAATTAGTCAGCTTTGACAAATCTGACAGTCCCTGTAGCAATTACCTAAGCAGATCCAAAACCATACCAATGCATATCGGTGAGAAACTGAGACCCATTCTACCCAAGTATTAATAGTTATATGTAGGAGTAAAAAAATCTCTTGTTGGGAATTGTACAAATGCAAATTGACCTCGAAATTTAAGTATATGGCAAGATTACAGGCTATTTTTTATAAAAAAAAAAAAAGTCCTTACTTTCCTACAAAAATCTGTAACAGTACTGTAAGCTAAATCCGGCAGCAATCTAACTGCTGTATCGCAGCACATGGACTATGTCATTCCATAATCCACCACTTTGGACCTGGAAGGATCTGATGCATTCAAACCCCTGTTGGAATTGTGTTTTGGACTATGGCAGCTACAGAAGGCACATAGAACCCTCTTTACTGATGCATTGTGGGAGGTGTTTAGAGGTGTCACAACCCTGCCGGTGAAATAGATTCACCAGATTGTCAGCACCGCTGTAGAAAACCGGCACCAACCATCTAAAGCTTCTGTTTTCAGAAACAAAACCTTTTAATTAGAATATCTTCACTAATTAACTAAAATGGCAGCTGCCAGATGTAACACTTGGGCAGTTTCAGAAACTAATAAACTGTCAATCAAAGGAATACCATCACAGCAAGTAGATACTGTGGATAACAACATAGTCTCTCATCTGACAAAACTTTGTGATCAAATGTGTGCTCATTAGAGATGGTGTTCCTTTAAAAAAAACTTCTTCACCTTGTAAGCCAATGAAAATACTCAAAATGAACAAGTAAAACTGAGATGGTCTTCCAAGATTCAAGATTTTATTTGTCACATGCATAATTGTACAAGTGCAGACAGCAGTGAAATATAACATGCAGCTCCTCTGTCCATCACTGTGCAAGAGCCTTAAACTAATAAATAAATAAAAATAAATGATGAAGAACAAGTCATTTGCAATATCTTCAAGGTGCAGTGGAATAAGGTGAAGGATGATAAAAGATCAGGAGTGCAGATTATTTTTGATATCCTTAATGAACAGAGTTTATAATCATTATGGCCTGGGGATAGAAGCTCCCTCTCAGTCCTAGGTATAAGGCTACCACGAAACTTCTTTGAATGCAGCTGCTGGAAAAAGATATGGGTTGGACGGTAAGTGTCCCGGTTGATTTGGTTTGCCCTAGACCTGCATCGTAGGATGTAGACATTCTGTAGGCTAGGCAGCGTTGTCCTAGTGATCTACTCTATGCATTTTATCACCTTGTGCAGGGCTATGCGATAAAGAGAACTACAGTTTCTAAATGAGACAAGAACCTTAACTCGACAATAGAACTGAAGAATGTTTTTTGTAGTATTTGGGATACTATCAATTTCCTCAGCTGCTTGAGTTGATACAAGCATTGCCTCACTTTCTGCCCCAGGGTAGACATGTGGGTTATCGATGTCATGCCTTTAGAGATATGTATTCCAAGGTAACTGTAGCTGCTGACTGTTATGTCCCGCCTCCCTAACCCTCTGTTTCCTCGGTGTGTCCTAAACGGGACACACCTGTTTTGCATTTTTCCCCTTCGTTAGCTCTCTTTAAGGGAGCTTCCCTGGCCTGTTGGTTTTGCTGGTTGTTAATGTTGTTTCTGCATCCCATGGAAAATAAAAGTTTGTGTTCCCTCGCTTCGGTGTCTGGTCCGCTTCATAACACTTACTCTTTTCACCCATAAATCCTTAGTGTAGTTCTTATGCATCTCTCTGGAAATCGAGAACCATCTCCTTGGTTTTGGAATCTTTCAGCTCCAAGTTGCTGGCTTGGCAGCACAGAGTAGGGTTGTGTACCATTCAGAATTGAATTGAGAATGGCTCTGAAATTCTAGTTCAATTTGTGAATTTGAATTGAATTTGAATTGTGGCTAAAAACTGGATGTAGAATTGCAATTGAAATTTGAATTTAAGGAACTAGAATTAAAATGGAATTGAATTAAAAAAATGCATCTACATAGTGTAGATGCAGTTTTTAACAATACAACTTAATATTTCACTATGAATTACATAGTAACTTCTTTCAGCTGCTCCCGTTAGGGGTTGCCACAGCGGACCATCTGTTTCCATTTCTTCCCGTCTTCCGCATCTTGCTCTGTCACACCTACCACCTGCGTGTCCTCTCTCACCACATCCATAAACCTCCTCTTTGGCCTTCCTCTTTTCCTCTTGCCTATAGCAGCTCCATCCTCAGCATCCTTCTCCCAATATACCCAGCATCTCTCCTCTGCACATGTCCAAACCAATGTAATCTCACCTCTCTAGCTTTGTCACCAACCTAAACTGACCCTCTAATATACTCATTCCTAATCCTGTCTGTCGTCATCACACCCAATGTAAATGGGTGTGACCCAATGTCTTTAACTCTGCCACCTCTAGCTCTGCCTGCTGTCTTTTCATCAGTGCCACCATCTCCACCCCTATAACATAGCTGGTCTCACTACCATCTTGTAGACCTTCCCTTTCACTCTTACTGGTACCTGTCTGTCACAAATCACTCGACACTTTTCTCTACCCACTCCACCCTGCCTGCACTCTCTTCTTCACCTCTTTTCCACATTCCCCGTTACTCTGGACTGCCTCCAGACACACCTTCCTTCTCTTCTTTGGCCAACAGTAGCCCAATTTCCACCAGGACCGTTGGCTTACAGTACTGGTGGTGGTCGTTGTTAACCCAGGCCTCGACTGATCTATTATGGAAATCTGTGTTGTTGTCCACATATTGGATTTGGCAAAAAATTTTACACCAGATGCCCTTCCTGACATAACCCTCCCCATTTATCTGGTCTTGGGACCGGCGCAAAGAAATACACTGGCTTGTGCAAATGTTTTGTTATTCAGGAGGAAAGAATTTAACATTTAAGGTGTCATCTTTGAATAAATAATTTAAAGCTATTTATTTTATAGACTTAATTTTGTGTACCATAATGGATGTGCAGTGCATTTCCTAGAATGCTCTGCCTTACCTCGAAGTCTACAAAATGGAGCTAGACAATCTGAAAACAGACTCACTCACAAGATGGATGTAATGATTCAGAACACTGTAGGATCCAATCACAGAATCAGACAGTTTAAATCAGAATCAAAACAGGCAGGGTCAAAACCAGAACCGGTAGGATTTCCAAAAGCTAGGGGAGCATGGAAAACATGGTCGTGGTCACAGGCAGAAGATCAATTCCAAGGCAGCAACAGGCACAGCAAACAGAACCAAACAGGAAGCAGAAAGAGAAATCAAACAGGAAGCAGAAAGAGAAATCAAACAGGAAGCAGAAAGAGAAATCAAACAGGAAGCAGAAAGAGAAATCAAACAATCAGGGTCATACACAGGTAGACTACTAGAGCTTCAAAAATGCTTTGTAAGGCTCTTGGAAACATAATACCTCACAAGGTGGCAATTGAACAGCAGGGCTTATATAAGGGATAAACAAGGCACGGCTGGAAGCTACTAGATGATAATTAACAAAGCACAGCTGGTTAGTATTCAGGGGATGATGAATGTCAGTAAGTTGAGCATGGTAGGTCTGATATAGGCTGGCTTGGTGTGGGCGTGACAATGGAAAATTCACACAACAAACCTAAAAAGCTATCCATCTTTGCCAATTTTGGTCACCTAGCTCCCACAACCACACCTGGATATTACAGAGCTGTATGAACATACTGCAATACAGCATTCTGTGGTTTTATCAAGGCCACTTCAAATTTCAAAAGACATTTACTGACTTTAAAATACTTTTACTTACCTATAAGGCCTTGCATGGTTTGGCCCCAGAATACTTGACTGATCTTTTGG
>JAACJT020000517.1:0-19225 GCA_009936485.2 Gymnarchus niloticus | reverse complement strand
TCCTCCTCAGGCCAGCACCAGGCAGGACAAATTAATGAGTCCGAGTAGAACAATAGGTAAAAGGACAAGTCTTTTATTTTCTGATGTTGACTTTGGTACCTACATTATTAAACGCATTTTCTGAGGTATTTTAAGGAGGATTCAAATGAAGCCAAGTTTTGCAAAACATCTTGCGTTCCTGAGCTGGAAGGGGAATGGATTGGACACCAAAGCCTTTGATGAAGAGGTGTCCTGTTCTCTCCAGTTCATGCAGTGCACTGGTATACGCCCTTTTCCCTATTTGAGGTATTTACGGCAGATATCTGGGGCTCGGACCATCTTACTTCATGTGCTGTTGGTCTGAGCAGCAGACTGTTTTGTTTAGTTTAGTTTATTATGAATGTCCACTGTGGAGAGAGTGATGGTACAGCTGACCTTAAAGCGTGTTATAGATACACTTGAGCTGAGTATGAGCTGAGAAGGCAGACATCACATCTATGTATTATGAATACCCTTGAGATGAACATGAACTGAGAGAGACTTTTGTCATCTTTGCTTCGCTTCTCCTTGTAAGGGTTGCTATAGAGAGACACCTGTAGCCTGTGTATTATGGATACACTTGAGTTGAAGATGAACTGAGAGAGAGCCTTGACTGCTGCTCGTAGACCCGCAGCCTACTACACAACATCAGCGTGCTTCTTTCATCTATTTATCCCACAGTGCTGTAGTCATTTTTTATTTTGGGGGTAGCGGTAATGCAATGTGTATCACTAAGGTGGCAGAGACTTGAAGATCATGTCACCTCACTGTTATTTACCATATTGTATTAATGAACTCAATTAACTTGTCTTGCCCGGTGCTGGTCAGAGGCAGATGGGCATCCCCCTTGAGTCTGGTTCCTCCTGAGGGAGTTTTTCCCTTTCCACTGTCACCCTTTTCTGACTGTCTGGGGATCTTGGGCCCACGACACTGTAAAGAGCTTTGTGACAATAGTCCTTGTATACACAGTATACAAAGGAATTGAATTAAAAATTGAATGTCACCTGTGACTAGAGGTGAACAGCCGAATGAACAAAACCTGAGCAGAGAGTCAGACAGCTGATATTGAGCTTAAAAAAAATAGATTGTTAGTCCCATTCCCCTTGAAGACTGCAGTGGTACAGGTTTGGCATGGTTGACCAAAAAGTGATGGCATGAGTGTTACAAAGGTTAGGGCTAAACAGAGTAGAACCTACAGACTTAAATCATAATTAAAAAGCATATCTGATTGCCTGACATGCTCCAATAAAATGTTTTGTTTATTGTTTTACCATGGTGTTTCAGTGGGTGTGACACTGGAGGATGATTGTGTGTTTGTGCGTGTGCAGAGTTTGCATCTTATTTCTGTGTTACTGCAGGTTTCCTACTGGTACTCTTGTTTTCTCCACCAATTCAAACACATTTACTTCACTAAACTGCTCGTAGTGTGTTGAATGTGGCTGTAATTTCCTTCGGAATGAATTAAGTGTCTGTCTGTCTGTCCGTCCTTACTTCCTTCCCATCTATACAAATTTGTGGTGTGTGCACTGTGAAGGGCTGACAACTCATCTGGGGAGTCCCCTGCCTTTTGGTTTAGCTCCTGGTTCACTATGACTATATACCCTTATCCCAAAGAGTAGGGAAATTATTATAAATTCCAATTTAGAAGATAGGAAACCCTCATAATTGTCAATATGTCAAGTGTTTTCAGCTTTGGCTTTTCCAGTCATTTCCATCTGAGCTGTTATTTTCTGAGTGCTGAAAGACACTTGAGAAAAACACATTTTGCAGACCATAAGTGTAACATGCTGAAGTAACACATCCCTGGGTTGCCACAGAAGTTTCCTAGATCATGAGTGCCTTTATCCACTTTCTGCAGCGGTGAAAGTACTTTCTCTGTCCTGCCTTTGGAAGATATCTAGAACCTGTGAAACAGAAGAGCAGATTAGAAGGCACAGGAAAGAATGGGATAGACAGGCTCTGAGAGTTTCCATTCTTTTCTGTCACTGCTGTAAGGGAGGTAGTCCTGGAAGAAATACACTCTGCTGACAGATACGCGACCCATACAAGATTGTTTGGTTCAGCTGGGCCTGCAGAACAGGGGCTTGAATAGAGGTCTGCTCTTAAGAGTCATACTTTAAGAAATGGGTCCAAGCCAACTTTAAGGAACTATAGACAACCCTGAACAGGCAGAAACAGAAATGGTTTTTTGTTTTTTTTTTTTGTTTTTTTTGTGGCTAAATCAGATTTATCTAATTTGGACAGTCTGTGCAGTAGGTTTATTTGGAAAGCATGTAATGAAGTAAGGCTTGGCAGGCACAGTAAGATACTAAGACTTTACTGTTAAAAGCTGGACTCAAGCTTTATTGAACTGGCTTTACTGTAGTAAGATCAGACCAGACAGATACAAATACCTGAAAATGGGCCACTCCAACCATTCAGCCAGGTTTTAGTCCCCACGGCTTGAACTGGATGCTGCAGGAAATGGGTAGCTGCCGGAATGTTCCGGATGAAGGGGTGCAGAAGAAGGACTCGAGTTTCGACCGTTTGGGGTGGGAGATCAAAACACAGTAGTAAAAGGCAAAACAGGCAAGCACTGATACCAGTTGGGAACAGTCTTGTGCTCCAGGACCAAGAAGCAAAGTTGGCTGCTCAGTATTTGTTGAACCTGGGATTTCGGTTTTAATGAAGTCCTTAGGCAAAATGGATATAAACTTCATTGTCTGCTATATTATTATGGCGACTGCTGCTGATCATCCGGGTGAACCGTAACCATATGCTCTTACAAGCAGGCAGGTGTTTGCATTCTTGGGGTTGTGACCTTTAACACTTGCAATCGTGCCATGAAAGGGCAAGCCTGACTCAGCAAAAAGTTGCTCTGATCACTGCCATGTTTAGAAATGGGTATTTTTAAAAAGTGCGAGTTTGAAAATAATTTAAATTATCCATTCCACTGGAAATATAGCTCTGAGACAGGGTAGCAAAGTCAGGCGTCTAATCCACACATTTAGTGCACCTTCTCATGATTCTCAAATAAAGAGTTTAAATTTAGCTCCCCCCCCCCAGTAATCCCATTCAGGCCCTGCTGCCCGTCCTTGCGCACCATTGTGACCTGGCACCCATTTTGTTCTGTTAGTGTTCCTAATCCTAATGCTCATGCTGGACTGGCTTTCCTTGGCTTAAGCCTGTCTTATTCCCTTCCTAAAGAAAATCCCAGTTCCTTATTTCCCGTTCAGTGTCACCCATCCTGCTCTGAGCCATTTTTAAGAGTCTGAGGATGTTTAAAAGCTGTTAGCAGTCCTGCTCTGAATAGTCAGACAACTATAATACATTGTATTTGGGGAATATGAATTCTGAGAGTTATCCAGTATTCAGCTGATCAAAATGTAAAAATATGTAAACACTGGTACTCTACTCTCTTCTGCTGTTGTATGCATAAGACCTACTTTCCATTGTTGCTCAGAAGGGACTCGGCTCAGTTTGAGTGTGTGGCAGAGTAGCATTGTTGGAGGGGTGTCCTTCAACGCATCTTGTAGGCCACGTTCCTAGGATGCTATTGTGCAGTTGGAGCTAACTGATCGAACAAACTGACAGTTTATGTGCAAGCAGAAAAGATCTCCTTGATCCTGAAATTTCACAAAATCGGAATGCATTTAAACCCTGATGAGATGGGTCTGTGTTAGGAACATCAGGAGCCAGGCCTGTGTTTGGACCATGAGGCGACAGATATTCAAAAAACTCTAAGTACAATTACAAATAATTGCACAGAAATAACATCATGGTTAGAGAAACACATTACTTTGCTTAGAGTAGCAATAATTCATGTAGGTGTTTTGCTCCCATCATCCACTTTCTATAAATGCTGAATTAGTACGGGGTCATGGTGAGCCTAGAGCCTATTCCAGCAACCAGAAGACAGGGGACACCCTAGTTGGGATGCCAGTCCATCACAAGAATAACATGCACAGTCAAATACTATGGGCAACTTGAGATACAACAGTTCAGCTTTTAAGACTGTGGGAGGAAACCTGGACAAACAATTAGGCCTAGTATAAAGATTAAGGAAGCTTTGAATCTTAGAACCAACGACGAATAATAATGGAAGTACTGTAGTGGCAGATGGGGAAAGAAGCTGCGTAATTAGGTCAATTTAATGGAGTGTATGTGTGTTTTTAAAAAAAAAAAAAAAAAAAAAAGCGCTGCTGTAGACATAAGCACACACCCAGATACACAGCCTTAGTGACTCAAGTTTTTCATATGGCCACTTGTCTGAAGTCAGAGTGTGTGTGTGTGTGTATTAAAGTGGTGCGGGGGTGGTACATGTCGCATACACTTATTCATGCCAGCAAATAGAGCAAAAACAACATTGCAGTAGCAGTCCAGGAGCATGGAACTTGGGTGTTTGACAAAACACATGCCCAATCTTCATCATGTATCCCTCATGGGTGAATAAGGCAGCCTCTGTGTTAGCATTTCACTTCTGATGTTAGAAAGACTACCCCAGCTACATGACTTAGCTTCTCCTTTTCTTCCTGTCACCCAGGATCCCTCACCCTAACCTTCTGTCTAACCATCCCACATGTAAGGGTGATGCTTAAACGCTTTGCAGAAGCGGCTCCTGGTTTGCAGAACAAAGCCGTCTATAATTTTCGAAATCTGGCTGACTTGGGGGGGACAGTATGTGGGTATAGCTTTGCTCACAATGCTTGTGACCACAGTGACCCTATGACCACATGTAGGCTGAAGGCATTTTAACCCCTGATGTACCATGATCTGTGTGCCCGGGCCCAGTTAATCCTGTTGTTTGACTCACACCACTGCTTGTGATTAATAATACAACCTGATATTAATACTATGGTCTAACAGCCACTACTACCTATGATTTAATGCCACAGTGTGAAGCACATTACAGCATGTGATTAATACTCCAGTCTGACTGATACTGCTGTTACTTGTTTTCACCCTGCAAATGAAGAAAGCTACTGTATCTTCTGTTGCAGTATGAAGTAGAAAAGGAAGGCAAGTCCCATTAGCAACCTTGTGGTTAGCAGACTTGCTGCAGGTGCAGTCCCCACACACATACATACACACACAAGAACAAAGAGCATATCTTCCTGTGGGTTCCATTACAGCTATACTTTGCTTCTCTTTGTGCGCTTCGATGGCAGGTCAGGATGTAGGCTGGGCCTTGTACCCTACATGCGTTGCTGAGTCCAGTGAACGGGTGCCATGGAAACAGGAATGAGGGGAGAGCTGTGTTGAGTTCTTGAATCCTCGTGCTGCAAGATGAGAATCTTTAGGAGTTGCAAAGTGTTCAAACTACAGTTATAGCCTTCAGAAATAATTGATACATTGTGTAGATACAGGAAAACTCTTCAGGCTTTGTAACTAACTGTCGGGGTTATTTATGCAGTGGGGCAATCCCTCTACTCAGTTCACTTTTAACTCAGCTTTTCTTTATGTAGCCTGTTTGAATCTTCCTGAGCGGATTGGCTGTTCTACCATCTGAGGTCCTATACCTAAGCTGCCCCCATCAATAAGTAGGTGAGGGTTAGTTTGTTGTGCTGTTATTGTTCTGTAAGCAAGTGACTGGTTTTGTTTGGAGTAACACAGAGTGGGTTTCTTTGTGAAGACATGGCACCGTTGTCATGGTTCTGGTGTAGTACGGGGGGTTTACTGGATCTGGACCAGGGTTCAAGTGTAGCTGTATGAATGAATCATAGTATGTGAGACCTCAGTAGTAATATGTAACCTCACAAATCATTGCTACCCAGGGGCAGTAAATGAGACAGTTTGGACTTTATGATGTTTTGGCAACAGATACTGTTGCCTTCTGCTTGATATGACAGTGCCATGCAAGTCATCCTAGGGCTGTAGTGCAGGTCCTTTTCAGCTGACATCAGCAAGTCTGTCTTACTCTCCCAGCCAACCTCTGGCCTCACTTCCTCCCCTGGTGTCCATGGCAATGTCTTCGTAACACGTGGGCGAAACACACCCCATTGGAACTGTGGCCAGACTATCCATCAACTATATCAATCCATACCAGTGGTGCAACACAGGGTAAGGAAGGTTTTAAATGAAATTGGGGGGGGGAAAAACTGAAAGAGTGAGGACAGGAAGAAAGAAGGAATTTTGAATGTAGTTTGAACTCAGTCTTCATTTGGTCAAGAGCCACAGCATTGATGCTAGAGCTGTTGATTTAAAGTGACTTGTCCTGTTTTTATATCACTGAGCGTGTGTTTAGAGTTCCCTACCACACAGACAATGTATATGTTCCAGACACATGAGAAGTACCAGGGACTGTCTCTGGAGATGCTTAGATAGTGAGGATGAGTATGAGAGGACATCCTATGGTCTTGGGGACCTCTTTCAGTGCTGGTGTTTCAGCCCAGAGGCAAACAATAGCAAATGTTCCATTGGCTTTTAAGGGGAAATATGGAGGCATGTCCATCGATCAGGCCGTAAGTATTATAGTACAGTTTCTGATTAATACTGCATACCATGTCTGATTAATACTGTGGTCTGGGTCTGAGTGTCCTGGGTATGACGTTAAACTGCATCCAGCCCTGCAAGTGGTCCTCCAACTTGTAGGGAAAAATCTTGGTTTGATGTTGGGATTGACACTCAGCCACTGTAAAAAAAACTTCACACAGCTCTGACGAAGCAGACATGACTCCTTTCTGCTCTCCGCCGGAGTAGCTCTGCTGCAGCTGCTCACAGGAACGCAGCACGCATCATGAAGGAGATGGGGGGGAGCCCTCGGGAGCCTCATCCCCGGAAGAGTCAAAATTGCTGGCGAGACAGTGGGGTCGGGCCTGTTGGGGATTGGGACTGGTGTGGTGCTGAGGCATTGCCCGCTGCATGACAGCACTTGGGTCTTTATTTGAGGCTGGCCCATCCAGGTAGGCGCATGGAGCATCTTGTCTCTCTGGTACAATGACCATCTCCCTCTGCTGTCAGGGGAGCTTCATAAATTCCGCATTTCAGTGGCAGCACTCTGTGAGGTACGCAGACTGGGGAGTGGTTGGATCTCTTTAGGTGGGTACACCTGTTATTGGTCTGGTTGCTCTGATGCCTGCCATATTCTAGGAGTAGCTGTGGTTGTGGTGGATTGGCTCCTTCCAATGGTGTCCGATGTCACTCCTTTCAACGAGCGTATTATGAGACTCAGATTAAGGCACTCTCTGGGTGTCTTGTTTGTTGTCTCAGTGTTTTCTCCGACCGCGGTGAGCAATGTCTTGGTGAGGGAGACTTTTTATTCGCAGCTTCACACAGTGGTTGATGGGTGCCCACAAGGTGGCATTCCTCTGGCCAAGGGTGTCTTCACTGCGACCACTGGCACTGACAGGGCTGGCTATGAGGATTGTGTCTGTCTCCACGGGTCTGGCGACCGTTGTGAAACTGGGTCCATGTTCCTTGACTTTGCAAAAGGTCAGTGGCTGCAGATCGCTGGATCCTGGTTCCAGTGCCCTGAGCTGCATCGTTGGACTTGGTATTCCAATACTGGTGGGGCAGTAAAGGAGATTGATCACATTCTTATGAGCAGATGCTGGAGGCTCTTACAGAACTGCAGGGTCTACAGAAGTGCCCAGTTTGTGAATTCTGACCACAGGCTTGGTGTTGCTCTGAAGATTCAGCTTAGGTCCGGTAGGCTACCACCTACTAGGAGAATGAGGCTGGACCTGGCCAGACTCCAAGATCAGGCTGTTTCTAATGAGTTTGTATGCAGTTTGTGTGAGGAACTTGCAGACTTGGGTGCGACTGGCGATTCTAACATGATGTGGGAGACCTGTGATAAGACCCTGAAGGTTGCTGAGGGTTGTGTCAGTCTTGTTAGTGTTCCCAGAATGAGGTGTTTCATCTTGCAGGGCACCTTGGATATTATCGAGAGGAGTTGCACCCCACAGCTTGATGGCAACTCCGATCTGTACCAGGAACTGAGAAGGACGGCTGAGAGGGCGCTGAGGGTAGATAAGGAGGCGTTTGTTAGAGTGATCTGTGAGCAAGTGACACACCATCTATGGGCCCACTTCCTTAATTAGTAACCCACGTCCTGCTTACAGAGGAATCGAAGCATTATGCACATCCAAATCTGTTCCTCGGAGAGTCACAGTCAGGGCGGGTGATGGAACGGTCCTCACAGATGACACTGCAGTTGTGGCCCTCTGGGCTGGCTACTTTAAGCAGCTGTTTAAAGTTGATCCTCTGGCTAGAATGTTGGATATCTCTGGATCCAGGGTTCTTGAGACGGATCCTCCGATTAGTTGTGAACTACCCATTCTCACCGAGATTGCACAGATGGTGAGTCAGCTGAAGTAGGGAAGGCTGGGGGTATCTGGGGTAAACTTCTCCAGACTGGTGGTAAGGCTGTCTTCTTGGCATTGCAAGCAATCTTTGCTTCCATTTGGGAGACAGGCGGCATCCCAACTGACTGGAAAACGGGCCTTGTTGTCCCTATCTGGAAAGGGAAGGGTGATCGCCTAGATTGCAGCAACTATAGTGGGATAACACTGCTTTTAGTTCCGGGTAAGGTCCTTGCTGTGGTCATTCTCAATACAATCCGTGATCACATGCTCGCCTGCCAGTGACTGGAGCAGTCTGGTAGACTTCTTAGGCGTAAAACCATCGACCGCGCCCTGGCTCTGAGGGTTATCATTGAGCGCAAATGAGAATATCGGTAGAGTTTCTTTACAGTCTTTGTCGATTTTCATATGGCATTGATCGAGCTGCCCTGTGGGACATCCTGAGACTTCACGAGATCCCCCTGGAGTTGCTGGACGTCATAGCTTGCCTGTATACTGATGTGCAGAGTGGTGGAAGAACCTCTGTTCTTCCCATTCAGTTTCGGGGTTCAACAAGGGTGTATTCTTGCTTCTGCTCTGTTCAATGCTTGCATGGACTGGGTTGTGGGGAGTCAATGGAGGGTCTGATCGGGGCTCTCGAGAGACTGAGTGAAGAGTCTGGGTGTCTGTGTCTGCGAGTGTCCTGGATAAAATCTAAGATCAAGGCCTCTAATGACCTCTTAGAGACAGCCAACGGCAGTGTGTCTGTCTGTAGAGAGTGTGTTGACCATGTTGAGAGGCTCACTTACCTCGGCAGTGGCATTCATGTCTCTGGTGACTCTTCCTATGAAATCAGTAGATGGATTGGAAGGACATGGGGGAGGTCATGAGGTCACTGGAAAGGGGTGTGTGGTGCTCCCGATACTTTAGTAAGAGGACAAAGGTCCAAGTCTTTAGAGTCCTGGTACTCCGTTCTGCTGTATGATTGTGAGACATGGACACTATCCAGTGACCTGAGACGAAGACTGGACTCCTTTGGTATTGTGTCTCTTCGGAGAGTCCTTGGGTACCGCTGGTTTGACTTTGTGTCAACCGAGTGATTGCTCGGAGAGTCCCAGATGAGGCACATTTCCTGCATTGTGAAGGAGTCGTGCGATTCCCTGAGGGTGATCCGGTTCACGGCTGGACTAGGCCAAGGGAACACCCACGTAACACCTGGCTGCAGCAAATTAACTGCCATTTCTGAAGGTTGTGACTGGACTGCGTGTCGGCCCAGGGGGTTGACAGCCGGAATTCTGTATTTATTTATTTATTTATTTAGTGTGGTGGGTGCGGCAATGCACTGTACCGCTGCATGCTCCCCAGCCCGACCTGACCTGGATCTGAGTAATACTGTAGTGTGCCTCCTTAATTCTGCACACCGTGCCTAATTAATACTAGGGTTGCAACAACTAATCAGTATAATTGATTATAATCAATTATTAAAATAGTTGCCGACTGATTTACTAAACAATTAGTTGTTTGCATCATTGCGTTGCTGACATTACGTAAATGTTGTTGGCTCTTCATTTCCAATATAAGAGCGCTAACCGTTTATATCATGGCGGAGTCAAATCATGACTTATGTGAAACAACAGACGATATAACTGATAATATTTCATTAAAGTCCGAGACAAAATTGAGAGGTTAAAATAAATTAGTTATCTTGCGGTGGCTTAGCTAAAATAGATGTGATGGGGAAAGCAGGCATAAATTACGGTCTCGTCTCGAGACCTTTTTGTAAATAAACTCATTATATTATGTGATTTAACGTTACCAAAGTGAATCTCAGTCAAACAACGCTTATGTCATCATAGCCAAAGATTTTATTAATTAGGCTAAGTGTTACGACCAGGCACGGACAATAGAATGCAGGGCCGTTTCAGTTCTTCTGCAAACAGGCAAGACAAAATCCAAAAAAAGGAAACGGAACAAAGTCAGAAAACAGCGTTTCTTAGCATTGGCAAACATACGGAAGTGAGATTCGCAAAGGGTAAATGTCTGTGAGTGTATATATAGATTGGCATGGTGGCCATGTTGTCAAGTTGCATGTGCTTATGGGAATTGGAGTTCGAGGCAACGAGCAAATAACCAACTAATCGATTGATCAAAAAAAAATTACTGATTAATCAATTATCAAAATAATCGCTAGTTGCAGCCCTAATTAATACTGTGGTCTGGGTCTGAGTAATACTACAGACTGTGCTTATTTGTTTTTGCATTAGGTGTCTTAAGACTCCACTGCATCTGATTTAATACTGTAGTCTGTGCCTGATGAATATTGTAGACTGTGCTTATTTATTATGTGTCAAATTAATACTACAATCTGTGTCCAAATTGAAAAAAGACCAGCAGTTTGTATATAGCCAAAACACACACATACATTCTCCTGTTCCCCTGACGGACGGAAGGGCTGTCACCTCCTCGTGGAAGGTATGCAGGAACAAAACCTGGGAATCATCAAATGATATCCTCCTATTTATGCATGTGTTTGCAAGCCATGTTTCTTGGAAACATGTCAAAAATGGGAACTGCAGCTTCCAATGAACAAAATCTTGGGTATTTGTACATTCAGTGGGCTGCCTGTCATCTTTGAGAAAAACATGTAGGATGTCATCAAAATGATGAATTTGTCAGTTTGTGTGAGCACTGGACACTAGGTCTGTCACACCATTAGTGATTTTGTGGGGGCAGAACCTGTGGCAAACTTTTATAAACATCGTGGCAACCAGGCTCTTCAAATCGAGGAGCACTGCATTGCTCAGCGGAGTCTGAAAGTAGCAGGATGCCCATTCAGGTACCAGGAAAAATTCTTTGATTGTACTTTAATGCATGATATTGAGACTGAATAATAGCAGCAAAATATCTACTGATGTAAATGAGGAAAATCTATTTGGATGAAAGTCTCTGTAGGAGCCTGAATACGCTTAATTGATCGTTGTTGAGTGTATTCTTCATTCTTTGTCACCTTAGTGATGTAGTGGATGGTGTGGATTATTAGTGTTGGATTCCTTGTCATCCTGATGGAATCTTAACTTTATAACTTTAATGTTTTGAAGTCATTTATTGCCGCAAAAGACAATTGCATTCTGATCTGTACTTGTGATACAGACGACTTACAAAAACGGAGTCACACGGTCTTTTGACCTTCGTCTCTCTTATATTCTGATTATAAAGAAATTTAAACTATCAAATTGTGTCTTGGATCGTTTATGAACGGATGGGAAGAGTGACGCGTCAACCATACAACTTCTTTACAAGGACCCTACAGTCTCTGCTAAACAGTTAAATGTCTTTTGTGCTGCACAGATGAATGCTTGTTTGTTCCTGTCGGCCAATTTCTTGGTTGCCAGGTATTGTCATCCGTAGTCATCTGCCCCACTGGGCTTAGTTCAGCTCCAGAGGTCCAGTGGGCCCTTTGATGCAGGTGTTCCATGCCTCCCAGATGCCAAGGAGTGCAGTCAGAGTTCTGGTAGTCACTGCCCAGGCGGTTCTGACGTGCCAGAAAGCGGGTGGTTGGGGTGGAACTGGTTGGAACCTGGCTCTATCCAAAAGGTTGCTGGTTCAAGCTCCTCAAAGGATTTTGTTGTCACATCCTCTTAATAATCCCTTAATTGTAAATAGTGTAATATGCTAAAATAAAGGGAACACCAACATAAAGTAGGCCATTGGGCTACAGCAAGCCGTCAGAACAGCTTTGGTGCTTCTTGACACAGATTTTATAAGTGTCTGGAGCCCTGCCAGAGGGAAGTGACACCATTATCCGATGTAAATTTTGGGTGTGTTAGGGGTGTGTGTGCAGACTGTGCACATGTAGCCCAGATTTTGTATATAGTGGACACTTTGGTTGTCAGTGAGCATCGACTGCACGGATGCAGGGACTTAGATTAGTGCACTGCTGAGAACTTCCAGTAGATGGCAGGGTCGACTATAAAAGGAGATGTCAGTGAAGAAGGAGTAGAAGAAGAGAGTATTCATCATGGATGCATCATGGATTCAGTTTATTTTTACAAGTCTTTCGCAACAAGGTTGGCCCAATGAAGTTAAGAGGAGTGTGTCTTAATTACAATGTGCATTGATGAAATAGGAAATGGCCAGAAGACAACACAGGAAAGGGACCAAAATTTCCTGAGTGAGGAGAAAAAAAAACCTCTGGTTCCAAGGAAAAGTGGCTGCGCAACAGGGCATGCTAAAATTATACAAAGCAAGGAACAATACATGAGCAATGTACAGTATATTCAAAGAGGAAATTAAAGTCAAGTCCATCTTGGAGCTAGTTCATTGTTTTGATCCTCAAAGATCTTGCAGCCACATGGATCTACCCCTTCAAAGTTGGATATTGCCCATGGCAGGCACCATCCAGACATTTGGGGAGGAACAGACACATAGAAGGTCAGCAGGGATGTTTCTGCCATGCCGGTAAACACGGAGGACCACGCAAGCATGTCAAGCAGCACCAGCACTGAAAATTACAATGTGATATGTAATAAGGTGTGGGTAAGTTCAGTCTTCAGTCAGGATTTAAAGACTGAGACCGACTTGGCATCTGGTACATAGTCTGGAAGACTATTCCATAATTCAGGGGCCCTGTAACTGAAGGCTTAATCCCACCAGTGCCATTTATATGTGGGACAAGTAGGAGACCTGAATTTTGTGATCTAATTGAGCGATTTGGAGTATAGTCATTAATCAGTTTGATCAAGTAGGCAGGTGCTTAACCTTTAAGCGCTTTATAGGTAAGCAGAGCTACTTTGAGGTCAGTTGTAAACCTGACAGGAAGACAGGGGAGAGAATAGAGAAAATGGGTTACAGTGCGCGTTTAAACTTTCTGCTCCTAGAGAATTCTGGTTGCTGTGTTCTGAACGTGCTGTAAGGCATTTAAGGTTTGTTGTGTACTTCCTAACAATAGAACACTATAGTAATCCTGTCTACTATACGCAAATGCATGCATTAGTTTTCAGTATCTTAAATAGTGAGAAATCGCCTAAGCTTTGCAATATTCCGCATCTGTAAGAAGTGTGCCTTACATACTACATTTAACATGTGAACAAACCAAGCTACTGATGTGGAGGTTCAACGCCTCAATGTTTAGTGTGGAGATTATATTAGACCTACCTATCTGTATTGCTTATAAACAATAGAACCTCCATTTTTTTTTTTTTTTCTCCGCGAGCAACAGGAAATTCTCTCATCCAGGCCCTCACTTCTTTAAAGCAGTGAAGATAGATGAGGTATCATTAGGTGTAGCTGAAATGTATATTAGGGGGTCATAGGGTGTCATTGTGAAAGTTAGCATTGTTTTCTTTATTATATTAACCTAGTGGTAGTATGTGCAAAGAGAACAATATAGGTTCCAAACACTGACCCCTGTGGTACTCCAAATTTAACTGGTGACACTGATGAAGCTCTATCACTATTAAATACCTGAATGTAGTGATAAGGATTAGTTAAATAGGTGAACCATCGCCATTCCAGACCAACCAACTTCTGATTAAAGCCTGTGCAGCAGAATAGAATGGTTTTGACACAGTTGACCACAGAGATCAAGAACTTGGTGAGAGATTACCGGAACACACTGGGAACTGATGACAACTCATGCAGGCAAAAATGGAAATATCTGAGAGGCAGATAAGTGGAGGCACGGTATGTGCCCTCTGATGGTCTGGAATATAGTTGCTGCTAACTGCAAATGTACCCTGACAAATGTAGTATGAACACAATAATCTGTGCACTCAACCATGCCTGGATTGTGATGGAGCATGGAAAGTGAAGTATGAACTAGGCTTTAGGTTAATGGTTGTCCTTAACTGTTTCCTAGTTTGTCAGTTTTGCCTTGACCCAAGGAAAGGTATGACCGTATGAGGGGGAATTCTACAAACAGGGTGCTATTTAGGTCTTGTTACTCTTGAAAATTTAACTTAAATTTCTAACATTGACCCTAAAAAAACATTCATTCAAAACCATTCAAAAAATGTGTAAATCTGGGCAAGAATATTCAGTGTTTTATAAGTGTTTTTTTTTTTTTTTTGTGGACAATGGCTATATTTTTCTCGGCCCTGTTACCAGAAATTGTTACATTGTTTTAATATTATTAAAGAATGTTTAAAATGTCAATACACATCCTATCAATAAAACGATAGTTTTGAAGAAATGAGTTTGTGTAAGTTGTATTTCGCATAAAAACTATTTTTCTTTTAAGAAGACCAATAAAACAAATTTAATTCAAATCTTAATCATTTATTTACTTAGATAAATGTAATAATGGGCTACACCTATGCACATCTAAAAAGCAGATGTGACTTGTTTATTTTGCAAAAAAAACATTTATGTTCAACCGTGTTGCTTCAGAGTCACTTAAACACACACGATAAATTCTGTCTGTTTTGTGAGTGTGCATCTGTTTGTGTGTACATGCACACGTGTCTCTCTGTATGCCTCTCTCTCTGTCTCTTATGTTTTCTCTCCCATTGTCTCTTGTTATCACACTCTTCACTTCTTGAACCCAAATTTGAAAGCTTCAAGTTTGGCCCAGATTTCCTTTTCAATCTCTACATGATGACTTGTCACTGGCTTAAGTACTGGAATAAGACCTACAATGTTTTCAGACAGGTACCAGAAGATGTCATCTCTCAAAGGCCAAATGAATCTTTTCACTCCAACGTGATGCATGCATCTCACTTTGCAGTGTGTCTCACCTGTTGCATAAACTAATCCAGTGTGTACCGGACCATCATACTTGAGAATGCACCACTTCCTCACAACATCTGGGTTTTGCCGGTGAATGTCTTCATGTGTTTATAGTGTGGACATTTCACTGGCAATTTCCATGTTGAAATCCAACTGTTTGGTGTCGTTAAGATAAACATTCTTATTTTTCCCTCAAGGAGGAATTTTGTTGTTGCAGCAGTATGACAGTCGTAAGTAGACTATAAATAATATAGAGATGTACACAGTTAAAGACAGACAGGAAGGGTTTATGACACTCACAAGAAGGATGTTGCATTCACAGTTGAACTTTTGCTGTGGTATGCATATGCAGCTGATCTCAAACATTAGCTTAAAAAGGCCAAGGGTAGCTGCCTGGTGTAGCCTCAAGGTGGATGGCACAGCTGGACAGGTATTCCATCTGACATTTTTTTTTTGACTGCATCTTCTTCCACAAAAATGAACTTAATGGGTGTTTCAGTCTCCTTGGGTGCATTGAAAAGCACTGTAATATAAGGAACATCAGTTCCTTTACTCACAAGTTAATGAGCTGTTCTTTTCAGGGTGTCCCTAACCCCATTGGGGGTATCCTTACTATGGCTTGCCTTAGAAAAATTCCAAGTTCCACCATTGAATCTTTTTTGGAAGAGCTCAGTGCTGTTTGTATTAAGAGCATGGCCTGACACTGAAAAAAGGGACAGTGGTGACTTCAGGGTATTCACTCTGAAATCCACAAAGTAACAGTTGCCTGGTGTAGCTTTAAGAAGGTTGTGAGTTCAAAACTTGCTGAAGACATGAATGGAACTGATTGCATAAATGGCCACATAATGAAACTAACAATGAAACATGTTGATAGAAAGAAAAAAAAATATGTAGCATTTTTTAAAAATATACTCGTATAAAAAGCTTGAACTCCATTAATCATATACATTAGTGGCAGGGGGGTGAGTTTGGCATGAAATAAAATGGCAAACAAAATAATTGAAACAGATGTAATAGGAAAGTTGTGACTAAGTATGAACAACTTATTCCATTTGGAATGGAAATGCAACCACCCATCGTTCTAAGCACACATTGCAAACCTGTAACACAACATTGCACATCTGTAACATTACATTTCAAGATAAAAAAACAAAATGACATGATATTAAGCTTGCCACCCATCCCATATAATATGTCCCTTACTGAAAAGTAAAATGCTGTCCCATTTTAAAACAATATGGGATGCGATTTGTCCTGTATTTTAGTACACAATTTCACTCACGCATACATGGAAAGTCTCTCATTTTATCCAGGAGACTCACGGTTTTCAGCGCTAGCCAGTACCTTGTGCTCAGAAGATGTAGATGCCTGTGAAATCTTTGAGATTTTCGATCCCCCTGTTCAGACGAAATTTCTCTTTGCCACCCCCACAGTAAGATGAAATTTTGAGTCACCATCCACCCCGGTAGCACAAAATTCGTGTTGCTAAGGGTTTTTTCATTATTTAGTCCTGTTTTGGACCTTTTTAAATTCATCTTAATTTAAACAGTTCAGGCTGTCCCGATATTGAATTAATAATTTAAATTAATAATTTAGTTAAATGGTTAATGTTATTAACTTGATAATTTGATTAAGGCTTTTTCACGTCGTGTGAATTGAAAGTTTCGATGCATTGTGTTATTTGGCGAAAACTGAGTGATTACCATGTTTTGCCAAGCGGTGTCACTTAAGTCAATACAGGTCTCAGAGCATGTGGTAAACTGACTTCAGTCAGGGAAGAATGCGTATACTTGCACTTAGTATTTTCAGTGTCACATGTTACAGCTTCTACAAGGTCATCTACAGTAGATTCGTTGTGCAGATCACTTTCAAATGACAACTTTTGTACAATAAAGCTCAGATTTTCATGGAGCTTACACATATATCTGCCTCATTCAACAAATGAAAGGGGCACAACCCAAAAAGGTTGTAGTGAACAAAAAATAAGAGATTGAGGTGTCTTTATTGGGCAGAAATTTTAGGTATAGATCTTTCAATGTTGAAGGAATTGCTTGTGCAAAAATATTTTGTTGTGCCAGATTAGCTTGTATTTCGGTCCAGATCTGGACCAGAGTACCCCTATATGGTACTGCTGTTGTAGAATTTCACCAGTTAACTCTTTGTAAGTGCATGGTCTTAGGGCAGCTGGATAATGCCGTCAGGCATGAGTGGGTCTTATTCATGTAATGGCTGAGGGTTTGAGAGACCCAGACAGCCTCAGCAATTCAGACTCACAGTCGGGGCAGCTTTGGATTTAGGATTCATGTGATTTAAGACGCGCTCATCATCTTAGTGGGATTTAATCTACAAAGGAGGCCTCGTCTGCTGTAACTGAGAGAGGTCTGCTGCAGCTGAGTACTGCTCCAGGGTTTTTCAAGGACAAATGATATTGAAGAGATTACAGGGACATATTTTACCTCTCTGCTAATGTAAAGACTTTCCAGTCTGTCAAGTGGGGCAAGCTTGGGTCTCAAAGGCTGTCTGAGGATCTCTGTGGCATGAATCAACCACAGCCTGATGCCTTAGTTGACCCAGTGCGAAGACCTGAACCAGATACCCCATTAGTGAAGTGACAGGCAGTTAAAGGAGGCAACAGTCATGTGGGGTGGCTGATCAAGCTGTCAGTCAAAGATATGTGAATGAATGAGCTGGACCCGTGTTGGTCCAAGTAACACAAATCATCACAGGAAAAGTCTTTCAGTCCTTGCCAATCTGCTCGACTGACAGAAGTGTCGCAGAAACAGTCTGGCAAGATATGCAACAGGTGTAGGTCATTTGGAGCTACGAATGCAGAGCATAAGTGTCACAGAAACAGCCTGGCAAAGTATGGCGCATGTGTAGGCCATTTGGAGCTATGAATGCAGGGCATAAGTGTCACAGAAACAATCTGGGAAGGTATGCTACATGTGTAGGCTGTTTGGAGCTATGAATATGGAGTGTAAGTATCACAGAAACAGTCTGGCAAAATATGCTACACGTGTAGGCCCATTGGAGCTACGAATGCAGAGCAGACATGTTTTCCAAAGGTTGCATTCTTCTGCCTAAGTTATTAAATGTACTTTGTTATATTTGACCAAGTGCATCATCTTTTGGGATTCATGCAGGATTCGTACAGAAACTTGATTTACACACTTAACCTCAGAATGAGTAATGAAAAAGGGTTCAAGCAAGGTTATTACTGAATAATTTTCGATGCCAGTGACAAATGGCAGATTTCACCCAAAGAAATGAGATATTCTATTCTTATGAAATGAATTAAGATGGCATATTTTCTTTCATCTTCTCAGTAAGATATGGTACTTGATAATTTTTCAAGAGGAACAAATGGTCTTGCGTCATAATTTCATTGCAGTTGTTTGAGCTGGCCAGTCAAATATTGAATGTTTTTGAAGTCAGATCATTGTTAGTTCAGTTCTTTACAGTACTTAATTGACCTTTAAAACTTTTTGATATTTCAACATAAGCTCATTATGTTTTCTAGAATTTAAACATAATTGCAAAGTGCAGATCCAGGGGAGTCACCTCCTTGGTCGTGTTCGACTTCAGGAGTTCAGTAAAGATTATGAGTAATGTGAGATAAGACACAGACACAAAACAGTATGAAGGGAATCATCCCACATATGACAGCCCCTGTATCCATGAGCCAGAACACCACAAGAAGCAGGTGACCATGGGGACTCAGCGGTGCTGGCTGGAGAGCAGATTCTGGAATGAGGCATGATGGATGTTCGGGTGGTTGTTGAAGTTACATGGAAATGAACCCCAGGAAACCAAACTAAAAAGCAAAGAGCCAAACAGATCATAAAATCAGTACTATGAACATATGACAGACTAAACACATGAAAAAGGACCACAAAAGCACAGAGCCCTGAGCTCTGTGCTAATATTTGTTAATAGCAAGGCAACACAGGTGTAACTGCGTTGGCGGGTTATTTCACAGCTGATCAACTGTCGCCATCTCTTCCCGTCCTCCGCATCCTGCTCTGTCACACCAACCACCTGCATGTCCTCTCTCACTACATCCATAGACCTCCTTTTTGGCCTTCCTCTTTTTCTCTTGCCTGGCAGCTCCATCCTCAACATCCTTCTCCCAATATACTCAGTATCTCTCCTCTGCACATGTCCAAACCAATGCAATCTCGCCTCTCTGGCTTTGTCTCCAAACCATCCAACCTGAGCTG
>JAACJT020000516.1:0-19228 GCA_009936485.2 Gymnarchus niloticus | reverse complement strand
TTAGGGGTCGTCTCATTGTTGCCCCTCTAGTGCACCTGTTGTTAATTTTATTAACACCAAAGCAGCTGAAACTGATTCACAACCCCCTCTGCTACTTAACTGACCCGATCGATATCCCAGAAGTTTAATTGACTTGATGCTATGCTCTGCTATACTCTGATTAAAAAGTGTTCCTTTAATTTTTTTGAGCAGTGTATATTCCTGTGATGTAGCTACTCTATACAGTATACACCATAGCCTTTTATATGTCCATCCCTGAGCCAGATGCAAGGGAGATGTTTCAGCTTAACACCCGACGCACACAGTAACACAGTCAGGTGGCAGTCAGTCAGTCAGTAACACAGTCACGGTCAGTCGCTGCAAGCAAAACTACAGGGAAGTTTCAACGACGGGACACAGAGGTCGACAGATGATGGCATACAAAATGGTAGATAAGTCATCAGTTAGAGTAGTGTGGAAAGAAGTGGTCTCTCTGGGAAAGTCTGACACCCGTGGCCCACCGTGGGCAGAAAGAAGGAGCGGAAAGGCAGCTGTGCAGAAGAGACAGGAGAGTGTGATGAAAAGAAATGTGAAACAGACAGAAAGGATACGATCCGTGCCCTGGAAGATGACACTGCCTTTGACCATCTCTCCCATGATGCACCCCACCGACCAGATGTCCACTGAGAAAGAAAGAGAGGTGTGGTGAGCGTGGCTGAGGAGCACAGAGACATAGGTACAGGTAAGTAGGGTCCTGGGAAGAGCACGTATCCCCTAGAAACAAATACGTCTGAGAGCGCCTCCCTTGGGAGAAGGGTATGATTAAGGAGAGCATGCTTCTGAAATGTGAGGCATGTTACAAAACATCCTGGCCAACATTTTCTTTTTCAAGCACATGACTGTGTTATCAAATCCTTTGACTCAGTTCAATATTCCTGCTTGTAGCTGTAGAGGGATTAAAATTAAGAACAACAACAACGGTGTGATTCAGATGTATTAATTATGGGATTAAAATAACGACAACTACAGGCAAGGGATCAGACTCTCCAACATTTATTAGGCATTCCTTAGATGCTCCTGGAGGGAACCATTTCACAACAGGATAATTAAAGCCGACTGGCCAGAGAGCCACTAAATGGGAGGGCTAAGTATAACTATAACGAAAATCAGTCCATCTGTCCGGCTTGTGTGTTTAATCAAACTGATCTCTTGGAGCACTTTTCCAGATTGCAGGGTAGGGTGTGGATCTACGCAAGGGCGGATAGTAAGGGTAGGGTTGACCGTGTATGCAGTTTAGTACCAGTTCAGGTTCAGTTAAAACCTTAAACCAGTTAAAACCTGAGCCATACCGTTCTCCTTGTACTTCATGCCCAGGATAACCTCGGGGGCCCGGTAGTATCTCGTCACCACATATGGAGTCATCATGAAGTTGGTGCAGGCTGTCCTGGCCAGGCCGAAGTCCAGGATTTTCAGTGTGCAGTCGGACTTTACCACGATGTTACTGGGCTTCAGGTCCTGCGGGTGGATGGGAAAACCCAGTTAGTTCCTTAGCGTATTCTATCATCTTACTGAACTTTAAATGCCATCACTTCATCACTTCAAGAACATGCACAGAAAGAGGTCTGGACACACAAAGACACACGATAAAAAGGGTCGATATTGGGTATCATGGCTAATGTGCTTCCCCACCCTATGGATGATGCCAGCGGAGTGCAGGTGCCTGATGCCACACAGGATCTGGTAGAGGAGGTAAGACATTCTTTCGTGGTCCAGGTCCATGTGGATCACCTGACACAAGCTGGCATCCATCAGCTGCATCACCAAGTACCTGGGGGGGGCAGGAAATGACTGTCCAACAGGCACAGATGCCCATAAGGTCAGAGACCGTAAGCCAGACCCCCAACCCAAACTCAATAACACAACACCACAATGAGCCTGAGAGTACAGAACCATTTAACTAACTGCTCAACACTAGAAAGAGCCTGACAGATTACAAACCAAGAACCCTCTTCCAACAATCATTTCCATAACCAGAGATCTATTAAAAGGCAGGAGACCTGTGAATGTAGAAAGAAACTAGGTACTAATTTTCCAATAAACAAATGAGAATTTATCAATCAAATCCTACAGAATGCCAAGTGGGCTTTACAGTCATAAAAAGTATTGTCATGAAAAACATTTACGGGTATGCTGGTAGTGCATCACTGACAAAGTATATAAAAAATTCCAAGGAATTTCTGTTTAGAACAGACACTTAGACAACACTTTTTTTCTGGACCCAGAGAGGCTGCTGCTTCTTGGATTCACTTATACCAACAAAATGCAAGTAGGAAGTAGAGAATTTAGACCTGCATCTTAAAAATCTGTCAATTGCAAGTGTTTTTAATAGATTTATGCTTCAAGGCTTGATAAGCCAACTCCCACGACTGAACTTTCGGTCACTGGAATGAAGCCCAGTGAGTCTTGGAATGGGTGAGCAGAACCAGCAGCACCCCCTGGCCAGCACCGAAGAAGGTGGAAGAACATCTTACAGATCTTGAAACTCCTCCAGCGACTTCTGTGACGTGAAGACATTGATCAACCTGATGATCTAAGGGGAGGGAAGAGGCACAGGAGCAGGCGTCAGGGAAATGGAAGACAGACGTGGAGGGCTGGGAGCGCAGGCCCACAGGACAACATAGCCAGAGGCAACATACGTTTTTGTGGTTGACGCACTTGAGCAGCACCAGCTCCCTGTAAGCCCGTTTGGCATGGGTCTGATTCTGGAAGGGCCGGCTTAGCTTCTTCACTGCCACAGGGATGCCTAGCACCGTGTCGAAGGCGGAGCTGGCAGAGAGGTGGGGCCAGAGACACAAACCAATAAGGTGCCCGGCAACCCTCACTGTTCTACAGATTACATAACCATGGACTAGAAAAAGAAACTACACTGACAAGTGTTTTAGTCAGGGGAAGTGGTTAGTAAATAATATGAGTTAGTAGTATTAGTTCTACATATTAAGAAGTCACGTCGGCTCACCAAACGATTCCCTGGGCACCTGAGCCAATGGCACAGAGCTGCTCATATTGCCGCAGCACGGTGAAAGTGGAATCTCCCACCTGCACGCTGTAGAACTGGCCCTCCCCTTCGTTCATGGCCCCGCCCCCCCCGGCGATCAGATCAGACCTGTGGTCAGAATCAAAAGGACACCAGAGTTTTGCTGATGCATAGCACCCAATATTACATAGTGCCCAAGTCAAACCCTTCCCAATTTTTAAGTTAAACACTTTATTACAAGTAAATGGCAACAGGTAGCATTTAAATAATACATATCACACTGGACCAAGACATTTTAGTTGCACAAAACGCATAACACATTCTGTCTGTCTGTCCATTCGTCCCTCCCCACTTATACAGAAAGGGTCACAGTGAATTCCCATCCAAGCTCATGGTATGAGCGTGGGGCCACAGGACAGGCTATGACACAGCCTAAATTAAAGAACTGACATTAGGGTCACCCTCAGCAGTAACTTCAGAGGAAAAACTTCTACAGGAGAACCAGAGAATGGCATTATCAACCTGTATTAGCCAGCAGGACATTAAATGTCTGGCAAGATGAACTACACACACGCCAAGAAGCAGCTCATCTCGCAGCACCTCTGAGCTTTAGAAGAGAACCGCAGGCTGTAAATCGTACAGCGGCTGAAGGCAATGCCAACCAAAAATGGCAGATTCACAGAAGGGTTTCAGAGCAGCAATTACACTCCTGGTCTGTGTTGGTAGGCTAAACTACATCATCATCCACTTTCGGTTGCTCCCATCAGGGGTTGCCACAGCGGATCAACCTTCTCCATCTTCTCTTGTCCTCCGCAACCCACTCTGTCACACCCACCATCTGCATGTCCTCTCTCACCACATCCATGAACCTCCTCTTTGGCCTTCCTCTTTTCCTCGTGCCTGGCAGTTCCATCGTCAGCATATTTCTTCCAATATACCCAGCATCTCTCCTCTGCACGTCCAAACCAACGCAATCTTGCCTTTCTGACTTTGTCTCCAAACCATCCAACCTGAGCTAACCCTCTAATATGCTCATTCCTAATCCTGTACATCCTCGTCACACCCAGTGCAAATCTTAACATCTTTAACTCTGCCACCTCCAGCTCTGCCTCCTGTCTTTTCGTCAGTGCCACCGTCTCCAGCCCATATATCATAGCTGGCCTCACTACTGTCTTGTAGACCTTCCCCTTCACTCTTACTGGTACCTGTCTGTCACAAAGCACTCCTGACACTTCTCTGAACTGTTGACCCCAAGTATTTAAACTCATCCCTCCTCAGCAACTCTACTCCCTGCATTCTCACCATTCCACTGTCCTCCCTCTCATTCACACACATGTATTCTGTCTTAGTCCTGCTGACCTTCATTCCTCTCCTCTCTAGAGCATACCTGCACCTCTCCAGGGTCTCCTCAACCTGCTCCCTACTCTTGCCACAGATCACAATGTCATCCGCAAACATCATAGTCCACGGGGGCTCCTGTCTGATCTCATCTGTCAGCCCGTCCATCACCATTGCAAATAAGAAAGGGCTGAGAGCTGATCCTTGATGTAATCCCACCTCCACCTGAATGCATCTGTCACTCCTACTGCAGACCTCACCACTGTCACACTGCCATCGTACATATCCTGTACCACTCTTAGATACTTCTCTGTCACTCCCGACTTCCTCATACAATATCACAACTCCTCTCTAGGCACCCTGTCATGCGCTTTCTCTAAGTCCACAAAGACACAATGCAATTCCTTCTGACCTTCTCTATATTTCTCCATCAACACCCTCAGAGGAAATATCGCATCTGTAGTGTTCTTTCCTGGCATGAAACCATACTGCTGCTCACTAATCATCACCTCCCTTCTTAATCTAGCTTCCACTACTCTTTCCCATAACTTCATGCTGTGGCTAATCAGTTTTATCCCTCTGTAGTTACTACTGTTCTGCACATCACCCTTATTCTTAAAAACCGGTACTAGCACACTTCTCCTCCACTCCTCAGGCATCCTCTCACTTTCCAAGATTGTTTAATGCAATCTGGTTAGAAACTCCAGTCCCATCTCTCCTAAACATCTCCATGCTTCCACAGATATATCATCTGGACCAACAGCCTTTCCATTCTTCATCCTCTTCATAGCTGTACTTACTTCCTCCTTGCTAATCCGTTGCACTTCCCAATCCACTATCCCCACATCATCCAACCTTCTCTCTCTCTCTCCCCCTCATTGTCTTCATTCATCAGCCCCTCAAAGTACTCTTTCCATCTTCTCAACACACTCTCCTCACTTGTGAGTACGTTTCCCTCATTATCCTTTATCACCCTAACCTGCTGCACATCTCTCCCAGCTCGGTCCCTCTGCCTAGCCAATCGGTACAGGGCCTTTTCTCCCTCCTTAGTGTCCAGCCTCATACAATGTCCAGCCTCTCATACAACTAAACTACAGTAGGCTAAACTACAGCTTTATGTATGCAACCGTTTGTCCACGACTAATCATCCAGCGGTATTTCGACATCTGCTAGTTATGACGCCTTTACAGTACACAGCCAGCTTAACCATCAGATTAACCCCTGCCCCCCCACACACACATTAGCCACTACAGGGCACCCTATGCATCAATCAGTGGGCTTGCAGCTCAGGGGGAAAACAGTGCATCCAGGCAGGAGCCATCTTATCTGGCTGCATGCTGTGAAGGACAAGGGGTGATTTTTACAGTCTAAACCTCTCAAATGCACGACGGTTGTTGTAGGCAGCAGCAAAGGTGCAGAAAATGTAGCAGACAAAACACTGAGAGTGCTGCAATCATGAACCACAAAGTTTCACCCCTCCCTGTAGGCTGTTATGTATCCATGGCAACCAGCATACTCCTCATACAGAGCGACCGGCTGCGGTGGACCATAACGCCCCTAATTTGAGACTCTTATTTTGAGAGCCCCTGGGGCAGCAACAAACCAAAGTCTCCATGTGGAAATGTGATGCAGTTTACTCCGCATGGAATAAAGTTGGATTCAAGGACTAAATGACCTATGATTTCAAGTTAAACCACATAAGACATCAACAACATCATACAAACACATAATCAATACAGCCAGATCGAAGGGCCAGCTGTATTAAGACAGAAAATATTAAGTATTTCAAAAGAGAATATGTTACAGCAAAGTAGATTTAAAGTTGAAGCTCATAAAAAATGCAGACAAAGATATATATAAAGAAATGGTAAATAGCACTCATCTTGCCCCGAGGTGGTAGCAGTGTCTGACTGGGTAATATACGTGTACCACTGCTACAAACAAACCACGATAAAATCTTAACAGCAGTGATACAAAGTGCAGCCCTAGGCTTCAGAGCAACAAGGCCAGGAGTGCTGCTGAATACGGGTCAGGGGTGGCAGAGACAGACCAGACTGCCGGATGAGAGGGGAAATCCTGCAGGCCCCTATTCCAAACGTTCCAGTTCATCCTGACCATCTCTCACTATACACTCACTTCTCATCGTCCTTGCCTGCATTCTGTACTTTCCTCTCCTCCTCCAGCACCATAATGAAGTGCTTCCTCCTTTGCTTGATTGATTGATTTTTTCCATTCTACTCACTAAAGCCATCATCTCTCCCTCCAAATACATTCTTTTTTTTTTTTTCCCCGTTTTGAGGGTGTTACTGAATCTCCAGGGTCATCCGACAAAATCGGAAGATGATCAGCTTTAACTCACTGAGGCCAGCCATATAGAAAAAAAACAAGCCATGCTAGTAATTCTACCTCTTCTACTCATGTGCCCCCAAGCTGATGCAAACACACAGAGACGTGCTCAAACACACACAAACACAATGCTAAACTAAGGTTCCCTTCAGGGAGCTTTTATACTTGAATGCAAACCTACTTAAGAGCTCCTAAAAGGCTGGAATTACAGGAGGCACCAATGATGCCAACAGCATCATCTAACCTAGAGTGTCTACCATTCACCGCAAACCATGCAGGCTTTCACATGACAAGTGGACAGAAGACAGAATGGACTTTTAAAACCTGCATCCAACTCTAATCACAGACCCCAAAGCATCGCTCGCTTTCTCGCTTTGGGGACCATCCCATGATCTTTTAAACAGAACGGCGACATTTTTTCTGTGGCTCATCAGCAGTGACCATCTATATTTCCAAGAGGCCTTGGTAGGAATCAGGACAGTCAGGATGACTATAGGCAGTTTTTCACAAATGTCCCAAGAAGAAATTGCTTAGTATTTATCCAAAACCATTTTTAGGCAATTATTTTGCCCAGTTTTTGACAGGATAATTCAGATTTTTTTCTCAAGGGTACAAGAACAATGTCCCTGCTAGGATTTTAACCAGCAATTTTTACATCTATTTCTTTAACCACTGTGTTTATAGAGTAAATAATAAAATGAATCAAACAGTAAAAGTAAACAATGAAACTTGACTTGCCGCTCTAAGCAGACTCAACCAGTTAAACCAGAGCTCTGAGTGTGGAGACTGCTCCACTGCTACCAGAGTAGATGGAAAGGACCAAAAAAGGTGCAAGGAAGTGTAGAGAAAGAGATGCACGCTCATGCACTAAGAGCGAACTTTCTTGCCATTTACTCTCATGGTGACCATGGTGAGCCTAGCTAGGAGGGCCCCCCAAAATGCATGGGTTGGTGGAAAAGCCCAAGAACTAAAACTAGTCTTGACCCATTCAGCTCCTGCGTCATTGGGAATGAAGCAGTGAACTGTAGGACTAGTATCTATCCTTTGAACAATTCTGCTAACTCGAGAAACACAGCACAGGACCATCTAATCAGACATACAGAAAACCACCGCCAAATCTGTGTGAGAGGAATTTCCAAAAAGAGGTGGTGGTGGTGGTTTAACTGGTTAACCATCTGGCATGCACACACCAGGACATCTTGAGGCAATAAACATGGCATTGGAAGCGATGGCCTGGAATCGACGAACACAAAGCAAATCCATTCAGAGGCCTGGGCAGAAACACCCAGGCATATGGCTAAATGATCTGGGAAGGCAGCACACTGTCACCTGTCATGTTCTACACACAGGTAGGCCGCTGCTCTACCAGGCCCCAGGGAGAGGAAGGTGATTGTGACTTGAAACATATGTGTCACATGTAAACATAAATGCTGTGTAACAGAAAGACAGGGATCCCTGTGTACATTAGCTCTGCACTGCAAGCAGGGGTAAACTGCCTGCACTTCCAGAAACCCAGATGAACTATGTTGGGTCAGCTCTAGGACAAACAGCTCGCCTTTGGGAAGGGGGTATCTCTGCTCCACTGCTTTCCGGAACCACCACATCCAGTGTTTCCACACCTGCTCGCTGTTTTCAGAAGACTCCATCTGCAGCTTCTTACTGGAACCTGTTCCATTTCCGTACAACCCTAGTATTTATTCCTCTACCCTACCAGCAGGGGGTGCTGCTTTTTTCAGCAGGCTGTTAAAAAGACCCACGTTTAGGCATGCAGCTGACATCATGAATAAAATTTTGGTTTAAGTTACAATGCTATGTACATTCTTGTATAATAATTTTCCAACCTCAAAAAAATACTAACTTCAGCTACATTGTTAATGTGGAAAGGATTTTCTGTCCGATTAACAAATCGGCTCTGAATGTAAACCAAATAACAGCCCAGCTTACTGGAAACGTTACCAACAGGGTGCCTGGAGACTCGCAGATTGGCTTTACCTGAACAGCTCCCCAGGTAACTTGAAAAACAACTCTTCAGCTTCCAGTGGCTCCCCCATGTCGCAGAAAGGTACAGATTTCATTTGAGTTTCCTTAGTGTAGAGTCTAAGTGAGTCAGACTCAAACCAGTCCTATAACTGTGAAGGGCACAGTACCAGAACTGCACCGCTTCTGCGACACACAAAACCAAAGTAACAGATTCAACTGGTTCTTTAACAGGTGCTAAATATATATAAATTACATATAAATTCATCCACCCATCTTCTAACTGCTTATCCTAGGATGCTAGTCAACTGCAGGACACACTCACACATACAATCATGCACCATGAGCAATTTTTGAGATGTTAATTAGCCTAAGTGTATGTCATCAAAGTGATGGAGGAAAACCGCAGCACCTAGATGAAACCCGTGAGACAGTGGGGTGAACATGCAAACTCCACACACGGGGAGGAGGTGGGATTCAACATGGCCCCCATATTTACATAAATGAGCACATATATTCTTTTGAGCATCTGAGTGTTTTTTGTGTGTGTGTGTGTATATATATATATATATATATATATATAAACACCACATAAGTGTGTGTATGTGACTATACACATTTCTGAATGCAATTGTGTGTGAGTGCTAGATTATTCTTATAGAGTTCTTATACAGCGATTACAGGGAATGTGATGGTTATCAGGTAAAATCCCAGAAATGATACTTCTATTGTACCCTCAAGCAGGGAACTTAACCTGGATTTCATCTGCACTGAATAAATACCTGAAAAGCACCTAAAAATAAATAAGTAAACAAGGATAAAAGCATTGTAAAACATGTAAAGAGGAACAACTTCACTGCCAAATCCATTCCCTGGAATAGCTGTTGCTGGCGAAAACATGCAAGAGCGATAGCTTATTTCATAGTGCTACTAGTACTGTAAACTCCACAACTAAAAAATGCAACACTGCAGTATATGTTGGTATGTTGCTAAAAGGCTATCGATTACCATAAAGTTTGAATTTCAAGTTACTGGGTATTCGGTGGACTCTGGCTCCCCTTCAAGTTTAACTCTAAAAATGTGTAAATTAGCTGCCTCAGCCGTACACTTTACAAAACAAGACACCCGCTTTCTTGTATAAATTACCAGGCTTCGGTCAGCACTCAAAAAATACATATACATTCAGCCTACCAAAGTGACGAATCTGCACAAATTTCCAATACGATTAAAACAAAGCGTGTGTGAAACAGCCCACCACTGCTAATAAACTATATAAAACGATGACATGCCACTGGATTCGTTTCATGGCCAGCATGACAAAGTGCTGATGCGGGTCGCTCCGTATATCAGCCCTGAAACGGAGAGCCATTCTGAGCCTCCCGCCTGCGGTGGAAGAAAACTGCTGCCTATTATAGCGGATAAACACCAAGGATCGCTAAGCGTGGCCGGCGCCTCAGGTTCATTCCCCAGCCTGCTGGCTCCCTATGCAGCCGCAGGTCCGCGTCCACGCCGTCCGGAGGGGGCTCCGCATGACATGTCCACCACCGAGCCCCACCACTGCGGCGGCCTGCGTGTTTCGGCATTCTCCAGCAAAAGGATGACACCGACCGGGCACGTTTCCCTCCTCGAAACGGGCGCCGCAAGTGAAACTCGCCGGCTGGGCTTCCTCTTTCGCTTCACTCCTCTTTGGGACTGGGGTGGAAGTGGAGGCAGCGCACGCAGCCAATCATACATTTAATCGCACTCACCTTCTCCCTTCGGGCTTTTCCGCAGCACTCCCATGCACAGTAAGGCGCAGAAGTAAAGGCAGCTCTCCGCTTCAGCATTCACGGCAGCGCTTGGACACGACAAGCTCCACCAGCCGAGGTCTCCGATCCAACATTCCTAGCCCAGGCTGTCAGTGGCATGGTCAGGGGGCGGGGCCTAAGCCGCAAAGCCGCCTGACGTCAGCACGCTTATTAGAAGTAGGGAGGCAGCAAAAAGCGAGGCCGAGCTGTGTGTTCAACACAAGCCGGCCAGTTATGGGTGCAACGCTTACAGCGGCTGAGACGAATTCCCGTCTGTCTCTCACCTACCATCTTACTTTTGACTTTGTTCTGCACATTCGGTGAGACAATTATAAGGTTTTCATGTATTAACGTTTGCCTTAAGGTCAAGAAGGGTTATGACTCTTTTGCTCTCTACAGTTGTTGGGTCTGTGAAACGACGTTCTGAGATAAGTGGTACATCCAGTGACTCATATTGGTAGTAAACGTTCAAATACCGGTCAATAGACAAAGAGCAAATATAGAAATATTATGTTTGAAATGTATTTTCTCCCTAAAGAAATCTGGCCCTGCTCACCAGTTGCTTTTAGTATCTGAATTCTCCCAAACCTTGTAGTTCGATAAAATGGCAAATACAGAGGTGTGATTAAAAACCAATAAACTCAATTTACATGTTTATTTTTGTTTACAATTTCTTTACATTCATAGATTTATGCAGTCATCAGTTACTATAAAATATATAATACAATCATCAGGCAATTGATCTTTGTATATTTAAATAGCCCAGGAACACCTCACAGTTTTGAAAAAAGTCATTGACAAAGACTTGGGAAAAACATGTACTTTGGCACTAACAAATTATGCAAAATAATTTTTCATGGATAAGATATTTCCTTGCAAAGCCATAAATACCCTAAAATGTGACAGTAAATATTTAAAAATTTGGAATGGACACAGTAAATATTCCGGTATTTGTCCATTTAAGTAAACAAATGGGTTATTTTTTCCAAAGCATGGATTTTTCTTAAAGGGTTAGGAAGACAAACTCTGAAATTTGTCTAATATAACGAAAAAGTGCTGAAAAGTCCCTTCAGGCTGAGAAGCTATTTGCAGGAAAATAAACCAGTTTTTCAAATCATGTAAACCCCCCCACCCCTCCAACAACACCACCACCACCACCACCCAACCCTTGGTGGAGTGTGACAGAATATGCAAAACAAGAGAGTTAGAAAATCTTAACCTCCTTCAGATCTTATTTTTGGTCTGAGGATAAATTTATAAAAGAGCAAGCGCTCTTCGCGGCTCCAAGAACTTCCACAAGTTCTGCAAGTCCTCCAAAGGCGGCTTTGGATGGAGGACGTCAGTCCAGTCTGAGATGATCCACTTACGTGCACTGCCCCCATGCTGACCTTTCACCCCTAAAGCAGTTGTGGTCTACCCAGTATTGCACAAAAGCAAGAACTTTAACCAGATGAACCAAGTAAACACCAAGTCTTCCCATGATGGCTCAGCCTTGCTGGAGTGATGGGTGCTGATATAATAAAGTCTGGTAGTAGCTGCTCGGTATTCTTCACTCTGCTTAGGAAAGCAGCAGTGTTGCTGCTTGACATGTCTAAACAGAACACTGTACATATAATAATGGAAATGCAACCCCACCCACACACACACACACACACACACACACACACACACACACACACACACACACACACACACACACACACACACACAATTGCACTATGACTTGATCGCCCATCCTATCATAGCTTCTGTGGTCTTATTTCCTGTCCCTGTCTACTCCACTGTCACAGATTTGGCCAGGTTCCTGGGGTAATCCACCTGAAATTGGGAAAGCAGAATAATCAAATAAATGCAAAATGAATCCTGAGAGAATCAAATATACTTACAAGCTGGGACTGGAGTGAACTTGTAAATAAACCCAGATGCCTATCTGATACTGTCTTGATCTTGTGATGAAATAAAATGTTTCTGCATTTCATGTAAATGTGAAAACAAATGCACAACAAAAGGTTCATTTACAAGCAAAAAAAGTTCTGTCAGGGTGATTTGCTTCTATGAATCTGAGGTATAATGTTTCAGTTCCGAGCATCCCACCACCTGTTTGACAAAAGTATTGGTAAGAACTCAGCTTGGGTGTGTATGATACAGAATAGAGTGTGTGAGCTATGCAAGTGTCTGCAGGAGACCCAGGTTTGCGTGGATGGTACTACTGGACTTCAGACATCCCTACGGGGAAGCAGCTGGCCATGACGGAAGTTCGGAGGTGGCAAGGAGGAACCTACGTCGTATCCACGCAGCACGGCCAGGTGGAAGGACATGAGCTGTAGGGGGATGACGCTGAGGATGCCCTGCAGGCAGTCCACTGTCTGTGGCAACTCAATGGTCTTGTACGCGCTCCTCTTTACCTCTGGGTCATCTTGGCAACATAGGACGATAGGTCGCCCCTGACACCAGCAAAAGGGAAAAGAGGAGCAGGATGAGTTGCCAAGTGATCTCTGGATCAACCGTTAATCATCCTGAAGGATATTCGGTTTCGCAACTTGACAGGATGAGTCAGTGCTGGCCAGGAACAGGATACATCTACAACATGCTGACACAACTCTGAATTCTGGATGTTTCAGAGAATGCGCATGACAAAGCATACGTGTGTGTGCATGAGCATCTCACCTGTCTGGCAGTGACCTGCTGCAGTGCGTTGTGACACTTGGTGTAGCAGCCATCCCGCATGATGACCATGATGACTGGCATGTGCTTGTCAATCAAGGCCAGTGGGCCATGCTTCAGTTCCCCTGCTAGGATTCCCTCAGAGTGCATGTATGTGATCTCCTTGATTTTCTGTCAATAAGACATCGACAGTGAACCTGAAGTCAGTCCATTCAGGAAGAACAGACATATTCAAGACAAGGAATGGCTGGGAGACCATCTTTACATTGCTGGGCATACATAGTCAATTGTGCTGTTTGACATCTCAGACTCACCAGTGCTCCCTCCAGGCAAGTAGCATAGTGGAAACCCCGACCCATGACCAACAGTGACCTCTGCTGGTACAGCTCATTTGCAATACTCTTGATCTCGTCATCCAGCTCCAGAACCTTCTTAATCAATTCTGGCAATTGGAAAACAATAGCATATTTAGCAGTCAGCACTGGAAAGGAGAGGATATTGATGGGGAGGTTGCGTTCTCTGATATCCCAAGGATATATAGAGGGTGGAAGGGGGCTGGGTCATGTAGTGAGGAAGGACACGCCAGGGAGTGATTCCCTGTAAAGAGAGTGGACTGGGGTTGACCTCACCTGGCAGCATGTGGAGCCCGTTGATGATCTCCAGTCTCCTCTTCTGCAAGGAGATCCTGTCCTCACTCATCATCAGTCCAAACATGATGAGGGCCACAAACTGGCTTGTGTAGGCCTACGAGCAGCAGAGAGCATGATGTACCCTGGCGCTGCAGCACTGTGATGTAGTTATAGGGTGATATGACGTGTGCGGCTATACGGTGCTGTGCTTCATTACCTTGGTGCTGGCCACTCCAATCTCTGGCCCGGCGTTGATGTGGACCCCACAGTTAGTGTCACGTGAGATGGAGCTGCCCACTGTGTTGGTAATGCCCACTGTCAGCGCCCCCCGTTCCTTGCAGTATCGCAGGGCCATCAGGGTGTCAGCAGTCTCCCCTGGGGAGGGGGGTCAGTCGGTCAGTCAGTATACCCCTCAATGCCTTCTCTTACAGCTTTAGCATACCTACCACATGTGATACTTCCCCAGCGTAAACACAATTCTTATGGAGCAAAGTTAATGAGAATTACATCATATACATCATACACTAAAACAATGTTTTTCAATCACTAGATTATGACCCAAAGGTGGGGGCTTGACTGCTCTCATGTGGTCCACCGCTTTATAATTGAGCGAGGCCATAATGATTTTTAAAAAAAAAAGAGCCTTGAAGTTGAAAAGGTTTAAAACCCTTGCAATAAAGCACAGTGGGCCGCTTCAAAACAACATCCGGCCATAACGCAGGCCTTGCTTAGAAGGTAAACGACAGCAGTGACCAGAAGATAGTCCTCTCTGTACCGGACTGGCTGATGAAAAAGCAGACATCATCCCTGAACACGGGCGTGTTCCGGTCCAGGAAGTCGCTGGCGAGCTCGACCATCACAGGGAGCTCTGTTAGCTCCTCCAGGATCTGGCGGGTCTGCAAGCGGGACCAACCAAAAAAAAAGGATTATTTTGGATCATGCCGAGGAATGATACTGAATCAGAGTAGCAGAACTGTGGACTTTAATGTAATGTCAACTGAGGCCATCTACCTGGCCATGATAACAACTTGCTGATTAAGAAATAATATATATACACAAGAACATCATATGCTGCAACAGGACAACAGGAACAGGCCACAGTAGCCTCTTGGGACCAAGTGCAGTTGAGAGGCGCATTTCGGAAAGGTCACATCTTATTGGCCACTCACCGCCACTGCAGCGTGGAAACTCGTCCCACAGCCAATCATGATGAGGCGTCTGCAGCGCTTGATTTCCTTCAGGTGGTCCTTCAGCCCGCCCAGTTTCACTGGGGAAATGGGCAGAGACATGGCGATATGAATATTGGCTGCGCAACTAAAATATTGCCAAGCCGAATTCAACAAAATGGTTTGTATTCCAGGAAGCCCAGGTACATATTGAATGTTAGTCTGCACAGAAACCTCATGCAGAAAACTACATGCATCAGAATTCTATACCAATTATCTAGTAAGCCTGGAACCTATCCTAGGAAGCACAGGGCAAAAGGCTGGAAAACACCCAGGATGGGGGGGATGCCATGTTTGAGTGCCTGGTAGTTAGGGTGGGCACCCAAGGACCCCACTGGATACAAGCAAACCTTAAGAGTGATCACTAGCATTCACCTGTGTTGTTTTCGAAGGAGATCCTCCCTCTCATGGTGTTGAATACAGACTCAGGCTGTTCAAAGATCTCCTTCTGCATGAAGGCCTGGTAGTTACCTGTGTAGCATTGCAGTGGAGTTTATGTTACAGGCCCACAGTTCAAATATGGTCTCATACTCTCAAAGCAGAGTTTAAAATAAACTGCACAGGTTACCATTACTGTAGCTGAAATATGCTAAATGGTGTGACATCCTGCCACGCCATTTAGCATGAGCAGGAGATGTGTGTGGGTGTGTGTTTTCATAACCAAAAATGTTTCCAGAACCACGGTAAAAACAGAACCAGCATCTGTGAGGACATACCCCACACAATAAAATGCCTCATCTTTAAAAAAAAAAAAAAAAAAAAGTCAGCGTTTAAAATAAAAAGGTAAATGTGCCAACTATTTAGTTTGTCACTATACTGTGTTTTAGTTAGGTTGTAATCAGGAAGCATACAGTACACCAATCAGTCCTGACAATGACAGGTAAACAAACGTGTACACGCGCGCGGGCGCATGTGTGTGTAAAAAATGGCCAAGGAGGAAGTGGGCAATCATTCCTGTGAGAGACTGATAGTGGAAGTTCACTGCAAAAAAAGCAGGAAGCCACCACCAAACCACATGCCAGACAAGCCTGCCCACATATCCGGGCTGAGACTGAGGTCAGCCCATTCCAGGAGAGCCTGACTCCCTTCTGAGCGCTCTCAAAGTACTACTGTGCTACGCTCTACTCTATGACTATGACAGCTCCAAAAGGGCGCAAACTGTTGTTTCCACTTCATATTGTCCTGCTGCAGTTCCCACAGGCACAGTGAGACACTTCATTGACTGAAGGTGTTTGCGTATGCTTGTTTGAGGACTTCTGCACTGTCATGGTGATACCACCTGCCCTCTGACCTTTCATGATCTGCTGGAGTTCCATCTGCAGGGTCTGGATGGCCCTCACGGACTCCTCGCCTGCTTGCCGACTCATGCGGTGCAGAGACAGCTTGCCTTTGGTCACAGCAGCGATATCGTCGTCCTCTAGATAGATCACCTTATTGGTATGCTCAATGATGGCACTGTGGCGTAAAAATAAGGGGAAGGCATCGAGTAAGCCACACTGCTTTGACGAAAACCACATCCTGGCTGGCAGTACTGCAGTACAAACAGGACGCTGAGCGTGGGCCCACCAAATGTACTGAGCCACAAGATAGCTACAGCACAGACAAACCTAGCTCTATACATTGTTGGTCATCTGACTGCAGCGCAATTAAGATCATCCCCTGAAGGATGGAATAGGAAGTAGAACAGAATTTAGAGGCATTGCCCTGTTACTAAGACACCCAATTCTAACTCTCCTGAAACGACCCTGCTCAGACAGGATATCTGGCTGTTTGCGTGGATGAAGTCCGAAAGCTGGGTTGAATGATTAAGTGCAAAGGAACCATTATTGTTTTCGGAACATCAACGTGTAGAGTCTGACTCTAGCCACCAGGGGGCACTGCAGAGACAAAGCAGATATCTGCTCACAGGTCTCATTTCCCAAATTTTGTCCTTTTTGTGCAATACCCCTTTTGCGATCTCAAAAAATACACCATCCCATTTACCTGGCATCAGAGGCAAAGTAGTACTCCACAGCTTTCCTGTCTCCCAATGACTGCAGGCCACAGAAGCTATCAGACCGGTTCCGGCTGTTCTTCAGCTGAACACCATCTTTCAGAAGGCCTGAAACATCAGCAGTCATCAGACAAGGGGCCAGGAACTGGGCAGGATGATGAGGATGGTGTTGGTAACTGCATGATCTACCACCCCTCTGAGTGAGTATTAACAAAATATCACCCACTGTAAGTCTTCCACCAGCAATGCGAGACTCTGGCTCACTCTCTAAGTCTAGGCTTAAACACACCTCTTTAGTCTAGCTTACAGAGACCTTAGGTAGCTACTCACTCCCCAACTATAGGCTGAGGTATAGAGCTGGGTGGGGATCAGTGCCATTGACTTTGGATAAACTGTTCCTGTCAGTGCTGTCACTTCTGCTTTGAATGTTCTGTATGTTGTTGGGGTGTTGGCGTTCAAGGATTCTTCATGCCGGGGCTCTTGGTATTTTATTTGCAATTATTCTGCCGCCTTATATGCTGCTCTGCTCATACATATTCTCTTTCCCCCGCACCCCTCTTTTTGGGATGCTCCCCTCAAAGGTGCGGATTCAAGAGATCCCCGTATCGTCTGCTGGCCTACCAGGCCCTCCCTCCACTTCAGCTGTCCACACTGACCAGCTTGCTGCCTTCTGAACCACCGAACCTGCTCTGATCACAAAACTACTACCTCCAATACCCTGTTGTCCTCCTGACTGTTACAACATTGTTCTTATTTTGTATTAATTAAATTTGTCCTGCCCGGTGCTGACCAGATAAGGATGGGCTTTCCCCTTAAGTCTGGTCCCTCCCAAGGTTTCATCCTTCTGAAAGTTTTTCCTTGCCACTGTTGCCATTGGCTTACTCTCTGGGGACTCTGGGCCCAGGACTACTTAAAGCGCTTTGTGACAATGCTTCTTGTTAAAGGCGCTATAAATTAAATAGAATTTAATTGAATTGCAAGGGAAGTGGACTCTATCTGCTGCTGTAAGAAGCTTATCATGCAACAACTGTTAAGCAATAGCTTAGTTGAATTAGTCATATATATTTATTCAAGAAAGATGAGCAGGACTAACCGTTATTATTACTTATTTATAACCCACCCATTGGACCTTGGTTTACTGGGCACCGGGTACACCCTGCTTTTAAGCTGCTTTCCACAAGCCTGTTGAGACTTTTTTCCCTGCTCAGTATCTCTTTCCTGATTGTCATCTCTGGACTTTAAACCTGGCCCATTCTTCTCGGGTAAACTGCCAACATCAGTTGATAGAGAAACTCAAATAAATGAGGCCTCTAACCTAGGGCAATAAAAGATGACAGCCATATAGAACCTACACCAGGCATGCACAGTGGATGTGCCCATCTCACTCCCGCCCCTACAAGTCATTGTGTGAGTGCTATCGGTCACAGGTGTGGGGGGAGGGGGCGGGGGGTGGATGCACTTTCACCAAATCCCCAAAGACGGACACTCATTCTTGCCCTAGGGGAGGATGAGTGACACAAACACAAGCAGCTTAGACCACGTCTCTCCTTGCCATGAATGTTTCTCAGGTTGTTGTATGTTACCATTTCTACACATTAAGAAATGCAATTAAACATGACAATGGGTCCGCTATCTAATTATTTCTGCAGATACCGTTAATTTATATTGAAATAAAAGCCTGAATGTAGTAGAACAATTATCGCTGATGTATTAGCACACAAGCAAAAATGGAGGTTTCCTCAAGAACAATGGGCCAGACTCATATACCTAGACAAACTGGGCTGGACATTACTTTCTAGGTAAAGCTCACATGCAAGAGATTATACTGAGCGATGGCTTGTGCCTGGGTTTGGCAGGAAGACACCTTTTTACTGAGCCCAAGAGTCATTATAGCTCATTTCAGGCAACAGCACAAGCATGATCATAGGTGACTTGCGATAAGATGATTTTTGCAGATCCTCCCTTTGAAAAGGAGTCACAGTGTATGACAATCTGCAGTGAGGACATACCATAAAAGGAGGTGAATCCCACAAAGACACAAGGCAAAGAATGTCACTGAGTGAGAACTAGTTAAAGCAGGTAAACTTGGGACACACCTTGTTGTCCCGTTGCCCCCTGGTTCTTGGGGAAGGAACTGTTTTTGGTAGCCCCATCAAGTAGAACAGGGTAAGGCGGTGCTACAGAAACACACACACACACACACACACACACACACACACACACACACACACACACACACACACACACACACACAC
>JAACJT020000515.1:0-19229 GCA_009936485.2 Gymnarchus niloticus | reverse complement strand
CAGGGCGGCCTGGCGTGCTGTGGTCCATGGAGTCACGAAGAGTCGGACACGACTGCATGACTAAACAACAACAACAAAGACTGGCTATGGACAGGACAGAAAACTGGTGAACATGGCACAGGAATAGGAGGCAGGATTAGGGATATTATCTGGAGAGGAAATGAGTTAGCCAAAAGCTGCAATGAAAATGATGGCAGGACGGGTTAAAATGTATTATAAATGTAAGTAAAGACAGGTAGAAACATGTAGGTCTCGGGGCAGACCAAATTCAGGTGGCAAGCCTTTTATTTACCTGATACACCTTTTACTAATAATATACAAGCATAATCTCTTTTCTCTTTTAACTGAGACAGACCAAACCACATATTCTTCCCTTGCGTCATGACTTGTGCACTCCCTTGCATTCGCTAAAGCTACAGTGCCTGTCCATTAACTTACTTCCTCACTCTCAGTTTGTCAAACTCCTAGAAAAATAACATGGGACCTGTTGATCATTCCCATTCTCTGGGTAAAGTGGATGTTTTTGCCATCCCAACTGAAGCAAATTTTACACATAATGACCTTTGTAGAGTATTTTGTTATAGGCAGATACTGCAAACATTCTCATTGTCATCACTCTTTCACAGGGTATAACCTGGTATGTTCGACACACAAACACTACCATGCAAAGTTCTAAATATCTGTGAAAGAAGTACAGTCACCTAAACCACATGCTAAAATGTCACGAATTGTACTGCATACTCACACAGTGGTGTAGCTCAGTCTGTAAAAGTCAGAATCCAAATGGGCGTGCATTTTTGGAGGTGGGTTAGCGTTAGCCTATTTGCCTGTGGCAAATTTGGGCAACAGTTACTGGGGTGGTGGGTGGGTGGGTGAATAGAGGGCAGGACTTCCTACCAAGGGGACATTTGCAACCACCCAGCTGTGCCACTGGTATAAAATATAATTAATGACTTAGGTACCTTTACCAATTAAAAAAGTTAGCGAGCACAGATTGAGTCTTTTGGTAAGGAGCACAGATTTAATTACACTTATGGTTCTGGTAAATAGTGAGCAGATGGTTTTGTGGAGAAATACTTGTATATTGCTATACAGTCAATCAAAATCTAGCAGGAACTGTGGCAGTAATTTATTTAGTAACTGTCTTACACCCCCCCCCATACCTATCACTTCCTTCAGTACAGTAGCAGTTCTACACCATTTCATATGGGGGGGGGGGGGGGGGCAGGCTAGGGCCAATTGTTCTGTTCGAGAGGAACATATAAAAAAAAAAAAAAAAAACTTGCATCGCCACCACTCAAGTTAATAAAATGAACTCTTACCAAGGGGTGGATCCTACGGTGGATCCCATCCACCCCGGAAACACACACCTGCCTCAGTATAGCGAATTATTTTCTGCATTCTCCACCGCTGTACTAACATCTGTAGACCTACTTCCACATCACTCAGCCTTTTAAACCTTCCCTTCTAATTTTCCTTGTCATTTTTTGATCACTAACATTCATTTTCTCTCCCCCCCCCACATACTACAACAGCAATCAAGCACTTATACTGACATTATTCTACATTCAATAACATACAATCCTGTCCAACAAACCATCTATATCCCCAGTCTTCATTTGTCCAGATTTCCTGCAACCAAGAATTATATTGTCATTAGGTGCCTGGGGCAACCTATTCCATGCAGCTAAGGAAAATGCTGGACAGGAAGCTAAGCCATCAGAGGGCTTTAGCCATTTAGAGCTTCCATTGTACCTAACTACAGCTATGTGGACTGCAGGAGGAAACAGTCAAACTTCAAACATGCAGCAGAGGTAGGATTTGAATCCTCATCCCTAGAGGTGTGAGGCGGTAGAGCTAACCATATCACACCCCCTGAAATACTCAGTGGTGGTTTCTACCATTGATGATTGCCCTCCACCCAGGCAGGATATTGCCTAGGGGACCAAATGTGTCCAGACCACCACTGGCCATACTGATATACTATTTTTATTTGCCATTCACTCAAGTATGCAGGATTTTTAAAATTTTACGTCCACATCCTCTATATATATAGGTGAGAGTCAAACTTGGCGTCAGATTTCAATGTCAGTGATTTTTCTGGAACTCCTGCAGTTTGTAGGATTATGGGCCTTGCTCATGGAGTGAATAGAGCTGCATGCCACATCCAAATGCTCACTTGTTTTTCTTGGACTGGCATCCCATCCAGCGTGCTCCACTGCCTGGCCCTATGCTGTCTGGAACAGCCAGATAGGCAACTTTAAGATGAAGGAAAAAAATGTCCCTAATTACTATACTTTCTTAGTGATCTTGTAACATATAATGTGAGTTAAGATAAGATTGTCGGTCTGGCAAAATGACGGTTGTATCGTGAGAATTGTACATTTGTATAAATAATCTCACTGCTTATTGAAATTAATAATTTATAACTAACAACAACAAGGTCAAACTAAGGCAAGTAAAATATTTAAGACACTGATCATGAGTTAATGAAACTACACATAAAGTGTTACAAATTCAATGGAAAGCTACTTCAAGGTCTTCTAGTATGTACTGATTGAAAATATTGCAAAACTTGAGTCCTTACCAGCTGTAGTTAATCTCTGCTCACTCCATGTAAAGTTATGTTAAAACTGATCACGGTTGTGATTGAGCTGATAGATAGCATATCTGAATCTCTCGAACAGTGGTCCCCGGGACCTCACCGCCACTTACATCAACGATATAGCTCCACCAATTGCATACCAGCTCTAATAGCAAGCCAGATTGTACATGGATGTTTCCACTGGATGTTCCTGCTGCTTTTAACCCTCTTAACCAATAACAGAAAAGGTCAGAGAAATCATTTGAAGTACTCAATGTGAATGTTATTCAGCTAAAGTCATCAATTATTTGAATGTCCAAACTGTCATTTTTGTCAGGGTGGTGAATATTCCTAGCAGTGTCTGAGAGCATTGCAAAAAAACCTTAGGGTTTAATCTGTAACACAGCTGTGGTATGCAAAACATGAAAATGAAGATTGGCACTTGACATTTTAGGTATAAAAAATATACAGCAGCTTTTACAATTATGATCAACCCTCTTGGTCAGAAAGGCCATATTTTGAATGAGTCCTTACCTCTGGCATGCAAAGTCGTAATGAGTTGTGGTTTCAGAGACCTTTGAATAATTGTGTTCAAATATATAACATTGTTCAAAGATTTGAATGAAGATATTTTTACTTCAATAAATTTCTTATGATAATAAATAAATTACTCTTCATCAATGCACTGCTGACTATGTGAATAGCACCAGATCAGCAGGAGTAAGTTTATGCAAAAAGTAAACATGTAACATACCAAGCCATTTGGGAAAGCAAGCTGTAGTAATAAAGGTATTTAATATAGTCATATTTACAAAGAATGAATATAGTTTCAAGCTCTTGATGCATAGAGGTTTTAAAATCTACTGTACTTAATTCCAATTAATCTATTAAATCAACTAGTTTAAGTCTACTAGCAGTGATTTAATCCATTACAATAATTCTTTCCTTCAAATCAGGTGTTAAAAAAATTATATATAGAGCTTTCGTATGGTATTTACTCCTCTACATGGCATACTTTGAAAGAAAATCAATGAGGAAAGAAAAGGAACTTTTGCCGTCAGCTTTTTCAGAAAGTTTCAGCTTCACCTAATTCACATCTCATTACTGAACTGAAGCCTCTACATTAAATAGGTGGTTGCAACTTCAGTAAATAGTTCTTAGGTGAATTTCCTCAAAAAAAAAAAAAAACTTGTATAATGTCAAAACAGCAGTACTACATACAGCCACTGTACATTCATATTAGATTTTATTAGCATGTAATTACCTAGTTGAACAACTACATGAATACAATTACAATTTTTCCAGTTACCCTTGGGAACAAAAAACATAAATATGAGTATGCATGTTCAATTGGAAAGTATAAAAGTAATATCAGATTAATTTTAAAGCCACAAGCTATAAATTTACCCGTTTAGAATCCGCTGTTTTTGTAGCGTGAGACAGACTAATAAAGATATCGTCTATGTAAACGTCTATTTATATTTCTGCTATGAGTATTGATCTTATGCACTCTGAAAACACTGTGCCTTCTTTATCCTTCACGGTTTTAGAGTGAAAACTTTGACTAAACTAAAACTTGACATGCTGGCAACACTTCATAACTTCTAATTCACAAGCTGCCCTAAGATGAATTTCTGTTGAAAAGACGCACGGAAACACAAAACGTTATCATCGACGCCCGTCGAAACACAATGCAAAACATAACATGTAAATAGCCTAGCAATGGGAACTATAGTATTAAAGCTTACCTCTGTCCCGAAAACAAACTCGAACTATAGTCTGTAACTATACCGATCTGCAACAAATAAGAATAAATCGGCCAACACACCTTTACACCTATAAATGCTTGTCGTAACACGACACTCTAAAAACCTGTTTGGGTAGGTATATAGGTGGATTCACTAAAATGTATTACATGCAGTAGGTAGTTGTCATGACAAATAAGGCAGCATAAGAAGTAAAAAATTATCCTTGAAATCATTTGAGATTAATGTGTAATTACAGTAGAAAATCTTATTCCAGTACATTTTTATATGCTAGTTCATTACCAACACAAATCTATTTCACATTAGCTTTGCTTCAGTATTACATTACAAAACTAATTACAAAGATCTTTCACTATGGTAAATTAAATGTCAACAGTTTCATTAAACAAGTAGGTAATGCTCAGTATTTATGTCAGAGGGAATTTAATGAAGCCGTGAAACTAAGATTCACGTTATAATAGCACTTTGGATTGGATTTTTTCCCCTTTCAATAAACCCCTATAGCTTGTCAGCCTGAAACACTTGCTCACTCAACAAGCTGTTCCACGATGGTGACGTCTATAAATTATTTTAATAAGAAAAACCTTGAAAAGGAATTTGTGCAATGATGTCAAGGTTACGTAGCCTAGGTAGGGACAGGGTGAAAACAGTACACAGATGACATACAAAAAACAAGGGAAAAAACAAAAAAAAAAAAAAAAAAAACTTGGGTGTGTGTGTGTGTGTCAGGGAGAAAACAAAAGAACCTCGTAACTAGATTGGGTTGGTCCAAGGAGTCTGGTTAGACGTACTGTGGACGTACAGAAAATACCAGTTATACATTTGAAAGCATGGGGAGACAAGCAGAACGAATCAAAATGAATACCGCAGTCATTCATCTGGTCCTCTTATCCCCTGCTCACAACTGCCAACAAAACATCTATAGTCATGTTTAAATTCACATACTTTTTATCGTTTGCTTTTTTCCCCAAAATGGTTTCCCAGAGAATTAACATTTCACAAAATATAGTTAAATTTTGCAAGGTACAATATTGAGTACTAGATAGTTCTGCAAATTTCCTCCCATAAAGATGTTTTTTTTTTTTCCCCCTCGTTAGATTTTGATTTCCATAATACACAGAACAAGTCCACACCTGTTCTCATTTACAGCAGGATTCTTTCAAGAAAGTCACATTTAGATGCTGGTTCGTCTTTGAGGCATGCGCACAGAAGAATTACACCTGTACCACTCTAGTATAGTGAGCTACTCTAACATCTGTTTCATATCAGCTTACCTAGTACAAGATACTGGTATGGCTGGAACCTCCATCACTAGAAGAACATAAGGTGGGGACACCCTGGACAGAATGGCAGAGAACCTACAGTCAAACCGCAGCAATTTAAGAACACCAGATTTCTTTAATGGGATCTTCTGAAGGCAAGAAAGACTAGAGGATCCAGAAGGACCTCATGAAGAAAACGAGAACTGGCAAAATTCACCAAAACGCAAGCTTGGAGGCCTGAGGCCACAGTATTGCAGGGCAAATAAAGGCATATCTGGCAGTTATGATCCAAAATCAACATGACATAGAAACTAAATATAATTCACATACATGCACCAGTCAGAACAAATCAATTTTTTTTTTCCCCAGTGGGGGGGGATGACAAAAAAAAAAAAAAAGGAGGTACACATGCTGTAAAATAGAGATAATATTAAACTGTAACTATTTAGTGAGTATGCATGAGCTGTACTTTTGAAGAAATTGAATGAAATGGAATAATTATTCAATCGAGGGCTTCTATCAGTGTCATAATCATACATTAAAAATGAACACAGAAAACAAATACCACTATTAAAGATGTGACAATCATATGACGAGGCAAACAACAGTCATCTAAAAGGATTGAATATTAAAGGGTGGTAAACATTTTCTCACACAGATAACACTTAACTGAATGAGATTTCACTCAACTGAACTACTACTTACTCTAGCTTACTAAAATAAAAATGCTCGGTTGAATTCAGTTGTATTACTGAACACCTGAAAGCAAATTCTCATGAACCAATTTCAAGCTCACAACCCACAGCTAATACTTTAAAGTGGGTGGCACTTCTGAAAAAGAACTTTAGAAATTTTATACATCACTCAAATCAGGCTACTGAGTATTTGTACTTCCAAACATGCAGTCCAGTCGTTGTGTAAACCAAATCATCTAAAATGTAAAGTCACCCTGGAAAACTATACTTGTAACAAAAGCAGTGACTGATATAAACCATTTAAGAGCAAAACACCTCCTGTAAGCAAGTCTGCATGGATTTCACTTTGTCCATGAAATTTGTTCCCCAGTTTTAAAATTAGTGCATTTAAATGAATATATTGCCATTTACAAAAAAACTGAGTAGATCTGTTGTAATACAGTAGTCTTGATACACATGAACATATCGAATGAAACAAATATTAAATTAAACCAAAATTGTTTGCTATAAACGGCACACAAAGTCTGATTTTTTTCCAACAAATTCTAAAATTGCATATGGTTACATAAATTGAGAACACACCATAAGAAAAAATATTGTGAACATTTTAACTTGCTGTCTTTTACTGGCTGAAACAGTCCACTAGTTCCTTGGAGTTCCAGGAGCCTGCATTGCTGATCATGAACTGCTTGTTTGCCATGGCCTTAGCACTTTGATAAGCGTAGGCAGTCATCTAAAATGTAAAAGTCAACTCTTCATATTAAAACCATCAATGTCCTTTAAACAGGTCCTTATAGCTAGTTACTGCTAAAATTATTTTTCACTGTTCAGTTTTAGTCTTCAAGAATGAAAACAGTACTTGTTTACTTTTCCATTCTTCTGTACAGGTATTCATTTCTAATATTAGTTACTGTGAAACATACCTTGGCATCTCGGTAGGTGGGGAGATCAAGTAGGTCTTGATGGTTACCTAGTCTGGCAATATTTTGGAAGGCCGCAACAAATGATCTCTTACATAATCTGCTGGAGAACCCAGATCCACTTATAAAGGGGGACCTGGAGAACGATACGTCAATGACTAAGGTGGCTTTCAGTTAGCATTTTTGTTCTATTATTCAATACATAGTCAACTGTGCAACCTTTTGGAGAGACCCAATAGCTGCATTAGTTCGGTTTTGCTGAACTATAGTAAAAACAGCCCAGTGCCTTACCCTTGAACAACCATGCCACTTGTACTGTCCAAAATCTCCACACTGGAGTCCCCCAGACTCCAGTTAAGGCTGAAGCTGTGACACTCCTTTGAGCACCCGTTCGACAAACTGTTCACACTGAACAACGTTACGCTGCGCCTGTAGTAATGCTGGGGTAGCTGGTCGTCACTCTCCCTAGCCAGTCTCTTGTTGATAGCATCAGATACATCGTCACAGCTGCGACTGGAATCTCCTGAGTGTGATGCAGCAGACACGGTCAGCTTAATGACAGTCTATGAAGTCTACTCACGTCATTTTAAAACACAGCAATGATGAGGCAAAGTAAGAGTATTGGAGAATATGCACATTTGATGTGATGAGTAGGGGGGCATGGTGGCTCAATGACTAGTACTGTTGTCTCACACCTGCAGAGTTGGAGGTTCGAAACCCACCTCTGCTCTGTGTGTGTTGGAGTTTGCATGTTCTTGCCACACTTCATAGCTTTCCCCTGAGTCCTCATTTCCTCCGTGGTCAAATGACATACAATTAAGCTAACTCGCATCTCTAAATTGGCCATAAAGTATGACTTCATGAGTGAATGTGAGCACATCAGCCCTGTAGTAGACTGGCATCCCATCTAGGGTGCACCCCAACCTTGTACCCTATGGCTCTTGATCCCCACAGCCCTGACCAGGGTGTGGTTAGAAGATACATGTGATGAGTAATATGTAAAATTGAAAAGCAACATAATTCAAATTGTTGAAATCAAACACAAGCTGTACACTACTGAACAATTATAGTTAACTGCACATTCCAAGAACCCTAATCAAAATTGATTAGTCCTTACCAAGAACTATGCTGGTTAAGTAAAGAGGCTGTATGAAGTGGCTCAGCAGCGCACCCTGAAGGCCAGTCACTGTCCAGCGGCTCAGCTTGTCATACTCTGACATGCAGCAAATTCGGGCACCCCATACACTCGGCTGCACGAAAGAGGAGGGGACGAGAGAGCCGCTAACGTGACGCTGAAGCTTCAGGGAAGTATAACGGCCAGGGGAGGACTTCCTGCAGAGAATGGCAATATTCATTCAAAATTAGCACTTGCTTTTTGATGCTAATTTGGCTGAATTTAAAACTGTATATTGCCCTACTAGATAAAACAGACATTCACTGTCATATTGAAAGGTAAAATGTACATGTATCTATGAAGATACATGGGTAATGAACATAAAGGAATGTCCATTGTGTAATTTGAAAAAACCGAATGGTGGATGTGAATATGGAAAATGATTTTACATTAGGCAAAACTAATCAACTAGAAGTCTAGAAAATTACCAATAGGTTTCATAAGTGAGTGCATCAAATGCACATCCCGTACTTTGCAAAATGACCAGGCAACAATCATTAGGACGACAAGTGTTAACACAGAATAAGCAGTAAGGAAATGAATGGATGGCTGATAAAATATTCAAGGTGTACACACACCTGTGTGTCGTATGTGTGTGAGACTCACACCAGCTAGAAAGAGTCTGCTGTCATGTCGTAGCACACAGAACAGCCACTTACATCTCATCAGCGAATAGAACCGGTGAAACAATTCTTTAAAAAAAAAAAATCCTCCTGTGAAAGCCCTACAAGTCTGAATGACGTCAACTCAGGGAGCGCCACGAGCATCAAAGACCTACTCATTTTGCTATGAACGGTTCCCATGGCTAAGGTACAGCAAAGGCCGTGTACTGAACGCACCACTCACAGTCTGCACCAACTACCGCTGGACTAACAAAACTGCAAATCCCACCACAAACTTCAAACATGAAACCCTTGTAAAAGCACAATATCACTGCAAAACATAAAATGTGCAGGGACGGTTGTAGGAGCATCTCCTGTAGTGTAATAACAACATCATTTTTGTGATTAGGGTGACATGAGATTTGTGTAGAAGCATTAAGTATAGAATTACAGGTTTCAATGTACTGGACAATACATTTAATATATTTTAAAACTGATTTGTTGTTACGGGGCACCTTTTATGTTCACATTCTTAATCACATTTTTGGACTGGTGTTCCTAAAATTTAGTACAGAGTACCAGCGCTCCTAGTGGAAAAAATGACTGCCGAGCCCAGTACAGTGTATATCTCTATAGAAAAATAACACCCTGTCCATTACACCTCAAGCTCTGTTTGGTCTTACTTTTGCATTGCATTGCTCAGAAATACTTACATGGAAACATGCTGGGCTGTACCTTTAGGGCTTTGGCTGGTATAGAGGTGTAGACAGATTTTTGGCTTGAGTTGAAGCAGAGTGCTGTCAGGAGAACTTCTATAAATGGACCTCTCTCTGCACTTTGGGTCTTTACTGAAGAAAAGATGAAGCTGCTTGAACAAGAACCTGCAATCAAAAATAAAGGTACTCATCAGCACAGGCCAAGCCGGTTCTCTAACAGAAATTATATAGACCTGTCACTTTTTCACAGAATCAAGGCCACACCAAGACAAATAGGAAGAGCAACTGTTGTGAATCAAACTGAACGAAGGACGTACATAAATGTATTAGAAATGAAGAAAAATTACAATGTCTAAAGATTAAAAATTGAACGAAAACTTAAACAAATTTTGCTCTCTTATTTAGCAATAACACCCTCTCTAAAGTTTGCAATAATTAAACATGCCCTTAATGCCAATTACATTCATTAATCGATCTTTTAAATGTTTTTAAGAAGAGACAGTGATTTTACACTGCATGGCACCCTAACAACAAAATACTATCAACATTATTAAAACCCACAACAGGTACAATGACTGCACTTGACATTGTACTAAAATAAAATAACGGCGGCAAGAAGAATATTTCATTCACTGAGGTATCAGTTTAATGCTACAACCTAGAATCCCTAGACAGAAGTCACGCAACTTTACGGCTTTATCATGGTACCTCTGAAGTGCCCGATGAGCAATGACCACGGCATGGCAGTCGTGCACCACACACCCATTGAATGACAACCAACCACTGTTGCTTGTACTTCCTGTGCCTAGTGCCACAACTTCATACTGCTCATAAATCTGTCCATCAGATCCAACCACCTCTGAGAAAGAATACACATTAGAACTCAGGCAATGAAACCAACTGTAAAAGGCAGCAATCGATCTTCTGTAAAAAGTCAGAATAGTCTATTTTCCTAAAAACAACAAAACAAAACTTCGTGTTTTTTGTGTCAACAAAACGCATTAAAATTAACGCTCAGTTGTATATTACACCACTAAGACTGCTCTGTACGACAAAAACTATTCCACAAGTACAATGCCAGAAAACATGCATCCTGTACACCTGGTGTTTATTTGCGAACTGAATCCGATTCCATAACATAGACTCAGAATACAACAAACGTTCAATTTAAATCTAACGATATGTGCAGAAATTCAACGCAGGTTTGAATAAACATACCTCTTTCCAGGACAAAAGCAGCCAGGCAGCTGTGGCATTTATAGAACTCTGGGCAATCCTGTAGCAGGCGATCAAAGCACTCGTGAGAGACAACAGCTGTGCGTTGCTTGTGCCAGTCTGGGTACGATACTGTAGGGAGAGGAGAGTCCGAGAATCTCTCTTTTCCCTTTCTTCCTTACTAGACATGTTTACCTTAAAATGGGTAATCTTACCACTTTAGAGGCCTCAGGTACTATGGTAAGTGACAGCCGTTTAAGTTTGATGGCGTGTCTTTCCCAAATCAGCTAAACAGTTTCCATCATTTAACAAAAATTCAGTTAAGGGTACAAACACCTCTGCCTCCAAAGCTAACAAGAACAGGAGGTCAAAAGTACTAAAACACAACAGCATTCAAAGGCAATAAATACAGCACTAGTGTCCAAGTTAAGATATCTGCTGAAAAGGTCCACAACAGGGAAAGACGTGCTGGAATGGAAAGTGAAATACAACAATTCAAACCTTTACAACTGCAATGCCCATACATGTCAAAATAGCTACCGAGACATGTATGGGCATATCAGAAGTGGTTTATCAGAACCATCTTCACAGAGATTCAGGTTCAAACCCGATAAAACTGCTCTCATCTCATCCAAACAATTGCAACTCTCTTCCAAGTTCCCTTTCTGCATGCACCATGACATCCCTCCTTTCCTGATTTTACAATAACAGATCTATGAGTTTGCTTTTGAAGGTATACTTGACTTCCATACAGATGATAGCAACCATCTACTCTGTCATGCTGCATTCTCAAAAGAACTTCAGCCATGCCTAACCATAATCTTCATTGCTTCACTCAGCTTTAAGAATTTCAAAATGATAAAAGACAGAGCTCATAACAAAAATCGTTCTTACTGCAATGAACTAGCATCCTATCCCAGGTGTTCCCCTGCCTTGTGCTCAATACTGCCTGAGCTAAACTCCAGTGTAAGCATCAAATTCTAGGTAGTCCTTACATTGCTTAGACCATGTCTGTGACAGAACACAAGATGCACGACCGGCTTCTCTTTTGCACACTTCCTCATCAGAGTCTTTCTTCAGAAGCTCCTCTTCATCACTCTGCAATAAGCCACGCGTAGTAAAATCTCGGCTGAACTGAGCTGAACCGTCTGCCATGATCAGTTCTCGGCTTCCCGCCTTTTCCAGGCCTGCCATGTCAGGCGTCTCGTGCACGGTCCGATCGCCTCTTCCCAAGGCCAAACTCACGTCTTCCCCGAAAACACCCTTCATGTGGCCAAGAGAGGCTCTCATTCGTTGCACCTGTCTGTTCTTCTTATGCTCTCCGCCGTCCATCATTTTAATAGATGTCCTAATTTAAAGAAAAGCACCCCATCATACACTACTGTAAACTGGCTGAGATCTAGACCTATAATCAATACAACCAGAAAAGGCGCATTAGACGCTTGTTACCAGTATTATGTACATGTGCATTATGTACGCAGAAATGGCTTTACTATAGCTTAAACCGTTTCGAATAATAAAAACTACTCTTTTTTTGGACATTGTAACTGCATGACTACTTAATTCGAGCTTGCACCGTTCTTGGCAAAATACTGTCGCATAATACATAATGGACCCAATACCTGAAACTCGCTCATGGCATAAGTGAATCTCACCGATTTCTATTTCTTCATCCAGATGCATCAAAGCATGAATTCAAACGGTGTTTTGTGTATTGCCCTTCTAAAAACTGATTCTATAACATTTAATCACTCGTTGACTTCTCAGCGGCACTCCTAACTTGATTACATACTTATTAATCAAGCCTTCTTTAAACGACTTAAAAGTGCCATTTGTTACATTGTATTTCTATTTATTTAACGCCATATGCGGCAGAACTAAATGACAAACCATTACATTTTTCAATACTTACTGGATGGCAAATATGCTTATAATTATGTATTAAATATACATATTTATTCATTTTAAGCGTTTAAATATAAGGACTCTTATTTTGAAGCTACATTTCACTCGGCTGCCGGAAATGAATTTTTTACGTCGCATGCAGGCTCATTTCAATCTGTCGCTTTTCTTAATTAACTTGAATGGTTTCGTCATTTTTGCCCAACAAATTGTTCGTGAATATTATTTGATCTAACAGAAACTGACACCTCTGCTCTTGGGTTTTTCGTAACGTTTATCCGAGTAGCGTTTTACGGATGACCGGAAGCTCTCCTGTTTTTATTTATTTATATATTTATAATAATTTTTATGGCGATTCATTGAGTTTAGTATTATAAGCTTAGCTGAGTTACAGTATTCAGTGAAAGCGAGTTTTAGTTATGTAATTGTGATTGATAAGTCTGTTTGGTGGCTGATAGCCTGCCTTCTGACGGTTAAAGATAATATGGAAGAACCGTCTGGGGAAATTGTGAAGGAACTTGCAACTTTTGTAGTTAAAGGGGTAAGGGTTTTTTTTTTCTTTCTTTCTTTCTCCACCTTTCTGAAAAATGATTCTTATGGTACGGGTGTTTTTGTATTTTGTGTCCTGTTAAATAGTTGCGAACTATTTGAGCAATGCGACTGAACGTAGTGTATTAGAGTAGCCCTGGATGTTCAGCTTGGCCTACGCAGAGCTGTAGTATCAGAAATGATGGTGCTGTCATCCAGTGATTTTTTTAAATTATTTATTTACTGATTGGTTGCATTTCTCTGGTGCGTTCCAAATTAGAGCTTTTGAAGATTTTGTTGTTAGAGGAAAATAATTATTAAAAGGTGGATGGTACAGTGGTTCAGTGGATGGCACTGTCACCTCACACCTGTAGGACTGGGGGGGTCTGAATTCTACCCCTGCCTGGGGTTTATCGAGTTCTCATGTGCTCTTTTTGTGGTGTGGGTTTCCTCCTGCAGTAAAAAAAATAAAATAAAATAATACTTGCATGACTTGTCATTTCTAAACCACTCATAGTGTGCAATTTTGTGTGTGCAACCATGTATGGAATAAACAGCCATTGATAGGATGGATAATTACCAGGGGTTTAATTGGTTTTTAATTGTTTGGTGTGCCAGTAATTTTAGCCACTTGGCTGGGTAATTTTTTTTTTTTTTCTCTCTCTCTCTCTCCTTCACATCTCCTGTTTTTAGTCATTGGTCCTGGGCCAGTTAGTAATTTTTAAATATTTAAATATTTTTAAAAATATTTTATATATTTAGTGCTCTGCAGTAGTAGACAGGAAATTAACACATGGTTAGTCCAGTGTCATATGTCTGTGGTGTTAAGCATTGGAATTTTTTTTTCCTTTAGGCTCCTTCTACTGTTTATTATCTTCCAGAATTCATAACGAAGTCTGAAGAGGCATACCTTCTACAGCAAGTAATTTTCCTCTTACATTCATAAATTGTTAGCCTATTCTAATCGTTAATCTCAATGATGCTTTTGGTCTGACTGAATTTGTTCTCTTGAATTTTTGAAGCTGACTTAATAAACTTGATATTTATTGTTGCCTAAAATGTTTCTTTTTTTCAAGGTGTACAAAGCCCCTAAACCTAAGTGGACACAGCTTTCTGGGAGGCGGCTCCAGAACTGGGGTACAGTACATCTGAATGAATGAATCACCATAAATGTGTCTTTCATATCACGTTGCCAGTCCCACAGTGCCCTTTTGTGAATTAGCATCAACTCGCACGAAAAATGAGTTCAATATTATTTGAAACAAATTTATTCAGAGAAAGAAAAATCCCTCATTAAGAGGGGTTTGCCATTTTTAGTAATCTTTACAAGGGGTGCCAATAACTGTGGTGGGTACTGTAACTCTTTGATAGTGTAAAAAAATAAAAAGCCAGATATATTGCTTGATGGTTAAACATTTTTGCTAAGAGAATGGCATATTAAATCCTATCCCATGTTAAATGCCTCTTGTCAATGACAATTGCCTCATTGGTTTATTTTCTTACTAATCTAATCAGTGGTTATTCGTTCTTAAATGGAAGTTTGAGAATTGACCAGATACTGTTGTTTAGAATACAAAAAACTGAATAATACAAATCATGTTCTAGAAATGAGTTCATATTGTACTGGTTGTAGAATTTAATGAAATTTTGCTTGGTTCACTAGTTTTACAGTTTATTTACGCACTGTCATTTAATAGTGTAATCAACATATCATTAACAATATACTATTAAAGTATAGGTGCACATTTTTAAACAAGGCTTTCATTTGATTTTTATTAAACTGCACGTAAGTGTGATAATGTTTTATCTACTGCATAACTAGATATGTCAAGTTTGTTACCAAACTGTGTAGTCTATGGATGGTTCTATGCTGGGTCCAGCCTTTGGTTTACAAGCTCCTGTTCCTGACCTTCATGCCACCTACACTTTTGAAGTGGGGTTAAAAATTCTTTAAATTTTTTACATGATCTAAAAATAATATCATCTGCCAGTCAACTTGAGCAGTTAAGTAATAATTCCAGAAAAATAGGAAAATTTGTGAAATGTGCTTCATGGACGACACAGCTACTCAAGAAAAAACCTACACTTTATTCATAAGTGAAGAGTGAACTCTTAGCCAGTATGTACAGGTAACTTTAGTGAGTGTAGTCCTTGGAGTGCTCTATTCCATTGATTTGCAAAATGCTTTAATTGTTTGTGTACTTTTGTCTTTGGCCTGTCATTGTCCTTGGGCACTTAAAGTGTAGCCATACCAGTGTCTGCTTTTACAGGTGGACTGCCCCATCCTAATGGTATGCTTGCAGAGAAACTACCTACCTGGCTTCAGCAATACACTGAAAAAGTTTCTGCCCTTGGGATGTTTGCTGGAAAGACTGCCAATCATGTTTTGGTGAATGAATACAAGCCTGAGGAAGGGATTATGGTAATAGTTTAATTTCTCTTACTAATCTTTTTTTAAATGATGCTAAGGACTAATGGACTAAATGAAAATTGCATTTTTAGTTGCTTATTTCTTGTGGATGAAACTTGCAGAAATTGTTCTTTGTTAACTGGCGGCTTGCATTCATGTTAAAACTTTATGTTTAGAAGTAGAGAGAACTGGTAAGCACTGTCTAGAGACTTAGCATGCAAGACCTGTGGGTATTCTAGAAAGTGGTCTAGGCATATCCTAACGGCTTGAAAACCTGTGGTGGGTGGGAACATCCTGAAGTAACCAATCAGTGCAGCCGATAGCCGGCATGCATTGGACGTTTGGGATACTGCCACCCACCACAGGTTTTGAAGCCTCATTTGTCCCATCACTAGTAACCTTCAGAGGGTGTCAAGTATATTATAATGCTTCAGTTGCCATACAGACTCCCCTAATGGGCCCGCATACACCCTATTGTTGTCAAAAGGTGTACTAGTAATGTATAGATGAATCGAGCATGCTCAGACGGTTTCCTTCTTGTTAGTTTATACTCTGGACAAGTATTTCCAGAATTATTTCATCTAAGAGTGAATGCTAGGCCTATGAACTTTTTGATATATGCCAGATATTCCTAAAAGCTGTGGGGCAAACCCAGGGGATAGCTTACCTCAGTGTCTTTTCTCATATCTGTCATTCAAAGCTACCATGAATTATTCATTTTTTAAATTGCACTTCTCATTTTGGTCTTTTGTAACCAATCTTAGAGTCTCTCCTGTGGATGATTTAAATCTTTAGAAAATCATACACCAAAATCTGCTAAATATACTGGGGTGTTTTCCATCTTGTTTCAGCCGTCTTTCTATTACGTCAGCTCCACTGAGACCTATCTGTGCCTCCTGTTTCTCTTCTAACTGGATTATGTATCCCATGAATTTTTGTGCTACAAGGTACCATGATATACTATTACAGTATCTTTAATACAGTGAAACTAGTTAAAAGGTAACTTAGCAGCTGATCCCAGCTGTATTTTTTTTTTTATTTTGACTATAAACCTGTACTGTGGTCAGCACCATGCACTAGACTATAACTGTGCTTTCTTACTGGTGTTTTTAACAAACACTTCTCTAACCAAGCCTTTGTCTGCTTGGTTAGGTTCAAGTCAAGTCAGCTTTTATTGTCACATGTGTTGCGGAGGACACAGTGGAAACCTTGTGCAGGAGTTGCGGGGGGGCAGGGCATGGGGGGCAAAAAAAAAATAATGGTACAGATTTACAATAAATATGAAGGATACAGTGCAACACAGATGGCAGGGTAATGGGGGGTTACAATGCATAGACATAGGTTAGTGCATAAGACAGGACAGTGCAAAATTACAATAAAAAAGTGTTTAAGCAGTGAAAATAAAGTACAGTACTGAGCAGTTGTGCAAGTAATGCAATGACTGATTACTATGGAAAGTTCTGCGCAGTTGAGGTAGATATGCCATTCTCTCAAACTTGGCATATTAATTATCCATTAACATAATGGTTCATATCAAACAGTGGGATTTTATTTATTTAATAGGCCAAGTCATGAATGCGTCTCAGCTCCTTTGTGGCATACTTAGCTTTTCATCCATCCATCCATCCATCCATCCATCCATCTTCTTAAGCCGCTTACCCGTAAGGGTCACAGGGAAGCTGGAGCCAATCCCAGCCAACTCCGGGCGAAAGGCGGGGTACACCTTGGTCAAGTCGACTTGACCATCATGATTTGTGGAACTTATTTTGACCCTGTGAGAAACTTGATTTGAATGAGCAGTTTTTTGCTAAACCTGTGACATTTAACTCTTGAGGTTGTCAGTAGCCTGGTAAGGAGTGGGTCCCAGGTCATTGATGAGCAGCTACCAAGTCTTCATACCAGCTGTTTTTTCATCTGAATAATTAACCACCACCAAGGTCTACATAAAGCTGTGGAAAACTTCAGTTCATGTCCCTTCACATATTCTTTTTGGGATATTTGGAATGAGATCATGAATGATTAATTTGACCACAATTCTCCACTGCTGTAGTCCTTCACCTTTACCTTTGTAACACTGCCTATACATGTGAGTTTCTATCTGCATGAATTTTATGAAAAACAACCTAACAATAGCGTCTGACTTTCTCTCAACACCTATGATTAAAAGATGCATCTAGGTAGTGCCGCAGATCAGTGTTTTGTTGTTTTCTTTCGCAGCCACATGAGGATGGACCACTCTACTACCCCACGGTGACTACCATCAGCCTTGGATCTCATATTCTCCTAGATATCTACCATCCAATAAATAACACACAGGTGAACATTGATGATAATACCTTTTCTCATTCTGTTTCAGAACATTAATACATGTAAGTGCGTGCAGTAATTCCTGGTGTCACACACAAGTGCAGGAAATGGCTTTCGACTCTATACATATTCCTTCCAAAGTAATAAGTTCTGTTTCATGTGAGACCTACGTTAGGCTTTTGCCTCCTCCTCATTGGAGTTTATGAATGGATGTACTGTAAGGTTGGCATAAATAAGAAGTTCTATAAGTCAGTAATAAGCTGGTTCTCAGAGATGCCTGGTATGTCGCTTAATCAGAAACAACTCACTGGTCTACAAAAAGTTAGGTAAATGGAACTTCTGCAGATTTTAAACCAGCAATGGATAGATTTTCTTCTAGAAATTACAGCAAGATGGAGTTTTGCATGACCCAGTGGTTGAATGTAAAACAAACTTTTACTACCAATATTAGTACTAATAGCATCATCTGATTACTGTAAACAGTTCTGGTTCCCACAGTAACCCATCCATATTCAACCGCTTATCCTGGGCAGGGTATTGGCGGCAGCTCAGGATACGCTCCAGGTCCCTAGTGGGGTTCCCATAGTAACTTGTGCTAGAAATGGGAGATAGATCACTCACAGGAGTCCTCTCCATATGTCTTTCAGAATATTAACTTAGTTGCACAGCTGTGCTGTTATTCAAAGGAGCTTATGACTTGTATATTTGTATTGGTGGGTAGCTTATCTGAACTGAATCAAGTTGAGTGCATTGTTCAAGGGCAATAGGACCCGTTCTCGTGATTTGAAGTCGCAAACTTCAGTCCATATCCGTAATCACTAAGTTGACCACCTCTGGTCCCAGCTTCATGGTTTTTGAAGGTCCTTCATTTGGCAGGTGTATATACTTCACTAATGACATGAAAGGTTTGTGTTACTTCATTGTGGGTGTGCTCATATGTGACTTGTATGCCTATTATATTTTCTGGTACTAGAAGATGCGATGACCCATGCTCAGCACCCTAGCTCTACCTCCGTAAACAATATTCAGTTTTTTTTTTTTTCCCAATTCAACTTTATTTATATAGCGCTCTTAACACAAAGCACGGTCACAAAGCGCTTTACATAGTCCCGGGCCCACAGTCCCCAGAGAGTAAGCCAAAGGCGACA
>JAACJT020000514.1:0-19229 GCA_009936485.2 Gymnarchus niloticus | reverse complement strand
TTTTTAAAAAGAGGGGAAAAAAAAAACAAAAAAATTATTTTTTTTGTGTCTGGGGCGGGAAAACAAAGGCGGCCCCCCCCCCCCCCCCCCCCCCGTGAGGCTGTGTGGTGAAGCAGCAGTGAGCAAAATCCTCCCCACCTCATTACGTATTTATTTTTCTTCCCTGGATTTGGAGAGCAGGGAAACGTTGCTGCTGTAATTTAATCTGCCCGTGGGGGTGGGGGGGTGTACTAATTCACCATGTGTGTCTGGTCATCACTTCAGTTAGAGAAAAGTGCAGCAGCCATGGAGGCGGACACAGAATGGGTGGCGGACTGGGGGATGGGAGTTTGATTTCAAATAGCCACTGCTAGCGGGAGGTAATCAGGAACCCGGAAACATTTGATCTTCCCTCTGACAATTGTAAACCCCCCCAAGAGAGATGCTTCCCCCAGTTTTTCTCTGTAGATCTTCACCCCATCAATGAGCAGTGGTGCATGCCATGTGCCGTGCTCTGTGAAAGCGGGGACAGAATCTGAGGCTGGACGTGTTCACATACGCTCGTGATTCCTGAACGATTACGTCTAATTTTTCTGTTCTATTCCGTCTCATTGGGGCAAAGCAAATGCCAGCACCTCATTGTCTTAAGTGTGTCATTGACTGTATTTGACACGACCAGATGGCCTCTGTTAGCCCCAGACTGCCTAGGAGTGTCATCTCCTCCAGCAGCATATGCCCTGCTTTAGGGGGGTTGATGGACAGGCTTTCCCTGTTTTGCACACTTTAATTCTTGTCCCCTGCCAGCTCTATTTTATGTGATACTGCCTATAAGTCTTTTGGTTTAGCTATATTGGCTCTTAAAGGAGAGGTCTCCGTGATGTAGTTATTACTGCGAGTTTCACTCTCTCTCTTTTTGCTTTTAATTCCCCAGGCGGGGGGAGTGTTATCAATGCCCTGCATGTTACTGGCTTGACTCTTCTGCAAGAATGCGCTTCATCGTTTGCGCTGCCCATTAGCGAGACAAAATAATTGGCTGCTCTTTCTTTTCCTGTGAAATGGCCCGGGGTTTCAGGGCCGCTGTCGCTCCTGGGTGACACACAGGATAAGCGATGGAGAAACACCTTCCTGGCTGCCCAGACGTTCGGTCTCCTGCTTGAAGGTGACACCAAGCCCCCGGTTAACTGTGCGGTGTTTCGCCAAAGATTCAGTATAGAAGGGAGTGCAGTTAAACTCTCGGCTCAAAACATGCCATGCTGCAGTATTATAACCAGTGTATAGAGCTTTCTGTGGTTTGCCGGGGTTGTAAAATTGCTGGGAAGAGAGAATTAATGATGCTTGTGGATAGTTTGAGGAGCACATGATGATGTTTGGATGTTACTAATAAAGGCCTTTTGATATGTAAGAGCCAGGCCAACTGGTTGCATGACAGAATCTTAAATCGCTTCTTAATCTGTTGACTGGAAGAGTATTTTGGTTGTTTGTTTTACCCTTTTTAATCAGTTCTTCTTTGTTTGTCATTTCATATGTATTTATTTTTAGCAATCCTGGCAGCAGCTGTTCATAGTTCTTGGAAAATATATTAAGGAATCTGTCATGAAGTTTTACAGCTATAAATACACTCCATAACCTTTGTGAAATATGCATAATTCTCTTAGTTTGCATGCTCTTTTTCTTTTGACAGAATGTCATGCTGAGTTGAGTTCGGCATCTGTGTTGTGAGCACTGGAAACCAAATACACTCTTCATACGTTGTCTCGATTTGTCATGCCAAGGCCTTTGTTTGCTGTTGTTGGGTCTGCACTGTATGTGCCCCCTCCTTACCAGCAAAAAAGATCAAGAAAATGAATAATCACTCAACATGAAATATTGACAGCATTGCAAGGTAGGCTTGGGCCATATGATGATATCATTGTTGCTAAATCAGCAGCCTTCAGGCTAAACATCATTGATACTTTGAAATGACGGTCGGCAACTTTGCTGTTTAATTGTGCGTGTGTGGTAAAAGCTCCCAGAAAACCCACTGTGTGTGTTTGAGAAGTACAGCCTACGTCGAGGCCTGTAAGGGCATAAATTCACTTCACTATATAATGCAGCAACTAGCTCTTGCTGTTTCTTGGCAATTTGGATTTCATGCTAAATGAAAAAGTTGACCGAGCGACACGTCACTATTACCAAAAAATGTCAGGTCAAGAAAAGACGGCAGCAACACAAAAGCTTATTTTCAACTCGGAGTTCATCATTCAGCTGAACTCATAAGCATAGACACTTAACCATCAGGCTTAGGGCCAAACATTTCAAGTGGGTATCTCGCAAGTCAAGTTTGGATAGAGCCAACCGTTTTCCAAGCGTATGGGAAAAGCAAGAAAAGCTTAAGTGTCAGAGTGCAGTCTCTTTCGTAGACGTGCCTGACATTATTGAGCATTGACATGAGGGCTCAAGCTGCAAATTCTTTGTGAAAACTGCCATCCCAAGGTACTCCACCAAAGTGCGCTCAGCTATCAGGAAGGCCGATTATCTTTCGCTAACAACGGACCTGTGGGCCAGTGTAAGTCTTGAGCCGTACGTTTCCACAACAGCTCACTTCATTAACCCCGACTGGGCACCACATGCAGAATGCCTCCAAACTAGCCCCACCCCTCCAAGAGTTACAAGGCAGAGAACCTGGCTGATGCATTCCCATTTGTCAGGAATGTTGAGCTAATGTTCTCCTTATTTTAATGATGTTGTTACTAGCATTGCTTTTAGGCTATTCAAATTACAACCTTGAGGAATATTTTCTGATAGAAGTTAGTTCTTCGGTAAGTGAAACCACATTTGTAGACTCTGCAGAAAAAATTAATATAGTCTCTCATACATATACTGTGCGGTCAAGTTATGAAATGTTTTTTAATGCATGGATTTTTCAGATGAGTATCATTTTTAATATGAATGATAACATAATCTATCATGAGATTTTAAAATGGCATGTCAGCGATTTTGAAAACTGAGTATCGCCCACTCCTACTGTAAGGTATCTTATCCGATTGGAAAAGCCATGTTTGTTTTTTTGTTCTCTCTATGGCTTAAGTGAAGTGGAGACCCTGATTGCTGTCTGAAATGCAGACTTTGTTATACTCAACTACAGTGTCATCCATCTTCTAACCATTTCTAACTGGTTGGGGGGGTCCTGGAACCTTTTCTAGGCAGCGAAGTGCACAAAGCTTGGATTCACCCTGGGCAGGAAGCAAGCCAGCTACACTAAGTGCTACAAATAAGCCCAGACTAAATTCAGCAGGCTTCTCTTCTCAGAGGGAAAATGGAGCAATTTGGCTGCTGTTGGGTTTTTGAGACTTCCAATCCCGGGACTAAATGCTTGGGTGCAGTGTTGTAATGTGACTCCAGTGGTACCGAGGCCTGATGCCATATAAAGATAAAGCCTTGAGGTTATTTTTGTCATCATTTGTTTGTACAGCCTCTATATTTTTCAGAATTGACAGTGATAATGCCAAAGCCTCTTTGATACTTCTGACCGTGTAAAGAGGAGAACGTTTTTTACAACATGTTCAGCATCACAGGGTTTATGTCTGATGTGAGATTGTCAGGTTTGCTCAGGTACATGGTCAACATCAGTGCATGCATAGCTCTCCATAAGTCTCCATATGTAACTATAAGGGTCTCCTTTACTGGAAATGCTGATAACCTCTGGCTTGAGAGGTGCATGTGTTGAAAGGTGCCTTATCTTGGAGTCTGATAAGCAGTGCTGTTCTGTTGAGGACTGCATGACAGGAAACTTGTAACAAGACTGTAGTTTGATACTGGATATCGGTGGTGTTGCAGGTCAGAATGGTCCAAATACGACCGTGTTCCGGATGATGATGATGATGATGGTTATGATAAGTAGATCAGATCACTGTCTTATTATGACTTTCTTTAATCCCTAGGTCTATAGAGGTACTGTTAGTATGTATTTGTCTATATTAACCCCTCCCCCCCATTTATTTCATATCTAAGCTGGCGGCGCATCTCCATGTAATGGTGTCTTGAACAGGAATAGTGATGCGAATCCATGAGACGGGGCCTGCAGTGATGGGCAGGTCATTTTGGGGTTGGGCTTTCAGCTGAGGGATAACAAGATCTCAATGCCGCTTGCTTTCGGGGTATTTTCAGGGACCTTAGTGGTGGTTTTCACGTGTCTGATGGATATCTATGAAGGTTGCTCTGCTGGGTTCTTGTGATCTCACTCAAAATCATGCATTTTCACATTCACACAAATGGAACCCATAATTAAGAATGAGCAAATGTTCTTTTGTGGTCTTCAGCAGGCCCCTGGTTGACTCAGCCTTCTTACCCTCGTGTAGCCTTTATCCGGCTGAACAGCAGATCGGCTAGATGTGTTGCAGCCCAGCTGGACTTCCCGAGATTGATGGAGGTTGACTCATGGTAGGGATGACAGGGTGATCATGGAGAACTGTTTCACGTTTTCCTTGCAGTGTTCACTTTTTTTTTTTTTTTTCTGTCAACCACAGCAAAAGTTACACTGTATCTGTTCTACGAAAACTAAAATATGGTTCTGACCTGTAAGGAGATACTGGTTTCGCAGTGCTTTGGGACCTCATTCAAAGGTGTTTTTATTGGTGAAAACAGATGGATGCAGTAGGAGCAGTAGGGCTGACCGTATGTGATGATGTGTTGCCTTCATATCCAGGATGGGTCTCTGTTGGCAGTGTGGGGGTCCATGTTTGCTTATTGGGGAGCTCTTCATCGCTCTTTGGACTTTTCCTGTAAGCTTCCCCTGGTCACTTTCTTTCTTCCCTCCCTTCACTCTCCTCCTCTTCTTCAGACCAGTGCTTTACTCTTAGCTGCAGCAGGGTGTGTAAGTGTACACCAACTGTATCAATGATAGATGGTGGGGGGGGTGGAGCCGCCACAGCCACCACGCTGAAGGTGATTCACTTAGGTCTTCTCTACAAAGGCACGGTATCGATTGTGAGCTTAGCCTTTGTTAGGGGGTTCTGTTTAACCACACAGGGATGATTTCTTGTTGGATGAACTCCGCGGTGAAGGAGGAGCTTTGCTCTGAGTCATCCTGCTTTTAGTATAAATGGTGCTTTAGGTTTGCTTCAGTATTTCTCAGTATGATCATGCGATTTGCGTTTTATTCATTTGTAATATTTCACATATATTCTTGCCTTTTCCCTGTATGCGTGGGTATGTTTCTGAAGCATCAAGAATTTTTCACTGGCTTTGAAATGGTCTCCAAGGTGGTTTTGAGCTAACTTATGCTTATCCCACTCAATGTGGAAAAGGAATCTCCACCCCAAGCCGTAGCCAAAGATTGTCATGCGTATCAGTAAATGGGGTGCAAAATGGTCTTTAATTTGGTGCACTTAGCGTGAGTTGTTTTATTAACCGGGGGTGTGGGGCATCTGCAGAGGTGCACAGAGCTCAAGTCAGTCGCTGCCTCATTTCCTGTGAACTTCTCTGGTGATCCTGCCTTGTCTGATTCAGGCCGCCTCAAATCCCCTCTGCAGGCAAGACTCATTAGACGCGAAAGCCGCTTGAAAGGCGTTAAATTAAAAATAATAAAAATCAATTTGCTGGAGAAGAAGTGTGTTTATTTCTAGATTCACTGGAGGGCATTATGAAGCCTTGTTTTTAATGGCTCTCTTCCTACCCCTGGACGGATGTGAGTGGGTGAAACGGTGCAAATGGCATTAACAGCTTGCGGGCGTATGCTTCGGCGTTGGTCCCCTGTGTTCCAGGTGCGGAGAGAGATCTCAGCATCCTCCAGGCAGGATTCGGCACAGTGCCCAGGCTGTGTGATGTTCCGGTTTCGTATTGCAGATGAATGGCGTAAGGAGGAAAACGCGGATCGCGACCACGCTGCGTTCCTGAACTGAGCTTTGGTGGGCTTGGCTGAGGTGAACATTTGAAAGGCGGTACTGTAAAATGAGGCGGTTTGTGAACCCAAATGCTAAGATGTACGTGGGGGACTTCCTGACTTAACGCCCCCTTGTCCATCCATAATGCCGTAGTACATAAGCATTCCACCGGACATCCCTCCTCAGGGAGGAGAACAGAGGAACTCTCCAGCTGTGGCATGGAGCGGGGGAGTATTTTATATACAGCTCACTGTTTCTCCTCTTTTTGTACCCCATCCACCCACCCCTTTCCATGTGGGAGGGCACACAGACAACAGTAGGAAAAAGGCTGCCTTTGAAAGCTCTTGAACCAGCCCCTTATGCTGCGTGACCCCCGTGTCTCCTGCGGCAGGGTCATGCGACATCCCGAGTGCTGAGTAAAGATTGGGGTGATGCAGGGGGTGCTTGGTGGGGTGTCAGATGGAGTTGAGGGCTCCAAAGAATGTCATGAGTTTGTAGTGCATTTTTGTGACGCCACTCGGGCGTCGGAGAGCAGAATGGCGTGATTCAGTCCGGTTCCTAGGCTGGCCTTTGCAATAAACAGTAAATCTCATTCGGTTGTCATATAAATTTGCTCAGTTTTCCCCTGTCATTAAGATTTTGTAAACCATTGTGGCAAAAACTTTCCCCAGTCTGGTAAGTTTTAGGGTTTTCTATTTCATTGGTTGCCTATTTTGTTTTGGGTTTTTTTTTTTTCTTTTTTCTCTCCATTTCCACCAAAGCCTGTAATTGAAAGTTTGCAGGCGCCGCCATTCCATGCCCGACTTCGATGAGTCCAGGCATTTTTTTGTAGCTGCTTCCAGCCTAAAGCCCCCATGTCTCCCAGTGGAAACACCACGTGGCTGGCCTACTCTGTCCATGAGAGGTCAGCTTGGGAGCAGGTTAGGGTTCCGCAGACCCCCAGACGAGAGGGAGCTGTGGAGGGCCAGTGGCCGTTGTTGAGTGTGAAGTTCTCAGTCCTCAGTATGGCACACAGCGAACTGTATGAGAATCTGCTCTGGGCGCTGCGCAGATCCTGTCGTGATTGCGAGCTCGGTCTCGCACGTTGTCTCGTAACTGGAAATGTGATGGTGTAGTTTGATGCTTGATGATGGAGCAAGTCAGTGTTGTGCTTCATATGAAAACCAGTTGCTGAATAGCTGGCACCCAAATAAATGCTCAGATTACACACAAATATAAAGATGAGTGTGTGTGCACCATATGTATAGACTGTGAACTAATGCCAGAGAACCTGTGAAACAGTTTGCTACTTTGGAGAATACTAACAGGCCACCTCTCGACGCCTCAGACATCCTCTCACAGGTAGCCGTCCTCGGTTCGTTCTTACAGGCCGATGCGGAAAAATGCGTTGTCAGGTGTTTATTTAATAAGCTCCTTTGTTTGTGTCTTTGCTCAGAACGTTTCATTATTTAATTTATTCTTTCCTGTTATTACCGCGTATCGCAAGAATGAATTCCGGCCAGGCAAAAATGCTAAATTTGCTCACGGAGGATTTATGGACAGGCACGTTTTAACTTACGTAATAATGCTGGTATTAACATTAGGGGTGAACGGAGGTAAAGGGCTTCGGTAAGAGGAAACTATGAGCGAAACCTCTAAACGCACATTTAAACATTTTTAAACGTCTTTAATTGTGGCTGTGCAATGTTTTTCCAAGGCGGAAAAAAAAAAAAACCAAACTTTGTCTAGACAGCCGCCGAAGTGACAGTCTTTCTCAGCCCCGAGGTGAAACTGTAGGTGGTAAAAGCGATTAATTATAAAAGCGGTTTCTGCGACTTGCTCTCGTGAAGACAGAGGGAGGACCCGGAACAGTACTGGAATAGGCGAAGCGTATTAGCGCAGGGGGATATGGACCCAGGCTAGGCAGGCTTTAATTACTGTTAATCTCCCTAATTATGCTGGACAGATATTCACTCACAATGCCTGCCCTCTACTGGTCAAAGAAGAAACGCAATAATGATTACTATTAACTATTAATAATAATTGCTGTTGTTGGAGCCAATGGTTACTGTCGTTCTTGTGTTAGCTATTTATTATTAAACAGAATAATACAATTAGAGAAAGGAGAGTAGATGTGTTGCGTTTGACCCTTGCGTGTGCGTTCTACTCTGCACTCCGTGTAAAGCCGGCCTGAGTTCAAGAAGCTGGAAGCACACGTGACAACATTTAAAAATCGCACTGGGGGAAAAGCACGGCGCTCTCCCTCTTTCCCTCCGCTTTAAGGAAGACGCCTTAGCAGCTGGCCTTCCAGAATGCACTTGGACGGCATTGATTGGTACCTGTTCTGGAGGCCACACCCTGACATTGTAGCAGCTCTTCACGTGCTTTCAGACGGCCCCAGCCTCTGCTCTGGTACATAGAGAACTGAAGGCCATCTTGTGAGCTGGTTTGGTTCTGTGCAATTCCACACTCTGCCTAGCGGTGTCCTTGCCGTTCATGCTCTGGGGGGGCTCTTCTCTGTGGGAGACATTGTCGCTGTGTGTTCAAATGCTGAAAGTCACACTTTACCTCCCATTTATTAATATTTTTTTTGGTATGTCCCTGTTGAGCTGGTGGAGGCAACGAAAAAGAGACATCAGTACATTTGAGGAGCATCGAGACAACAGCCCAGAACGGAGCTGGCGTCTCGTGACAGTTTCTGGTAAAACCTGGAAACGCAACAGCACGACTGTGTGCATTTCACATCCTTCATTACTCTGCTTGTTTGTGTTTTCAGCTAAAATGATAACTGTCACTGTAGAACAGTGGAAAAAGTCTGGGTATGATTATGGACTTGCTCCAGTTGCAGGGTTCCACTGTACTGTGGCCTGTGAAGGGGGGCATCCTTTTGCAAAAATGGTGACAGGAACTTACACCCCGATACCCACTGAGTCACACTTATTGATTCTGTCTAGTGCTTTTGGCTTAGAGAACTTTCCATGCTGTCTGTCTGCGTGCCAATCAGGCCCTTGTCTTAACCGTGCCTGGGCGTGGTGCCGCCCTGTTGGACAGTAAGGGCACAAGCTGCACAATCAGTCTGATAGCTTCTGCTTCATGTTTAGAGTGGGGAAGGGTTAATAATAGCAATAATAAAGAGGGCATTATCTATGATTAACACCACATTGCCTTAACAGCCTGACCCCATTTTTGTCCCCACTGGGGTTTCTCTTACTATGAATCTCTAACTATACTTTTTTTTGTGTCAGACTCAGGGTTTTCGTGTAAAATCTGCCGATCTCAGAGAAGCAAATGTTTCTGATGAGTTTGTAATAACACAGCTCAGCTTCTGCGATAACGGGGCTCTCTGACACCGGTGCTACTTTTTCACTTTCGGCGTGACTTCAGTCTCCTCGCCTCGTTAGCTTCTTAATTCTCTTTTTTGTGTGTACGTGCCTGCCCATGTTATCAGATCTAGGCAGTAAATGCTGCAGGAGTGAGCTCATGGCCATGAAATGGGCATTATTCGTGGCTTTGGCTGCCGGATAATGCGCTTTCCAAAGCCACGCTGACCCCATAGCTTCAGCTGCCTACCTTGCTAATTTAAAGAGCCCTGCAGCTCCAGTCTCGATTCTGGCTCTGACTCCCTGTGTGCGTGGGGTGGGTTTAAGGGGTTGTGTTGGACATGACGACAGCGAGGCTGGTTCTCCGCTAGCAGCCTGGTTTTCTATATATGACTTTAATTGTCATTGTTGACGTGCTGGTGTCTCGACCAGCTTGTCTTTAACATGTGGTAGCTGCACCAACAGGTTTTATCGCGGGGCACCCGGTGGCCCCTCCCTGACCCGTGGCCTCTCAGCGAGGCACACTAGCATTTCTGCGACTCCGGTATTCTCTGTAACCTGCGGCCCGGGAGGCACGCGGTTGTTTGAGCACCGCCTTGGCGTGGCGCAGATGCAGGGACACGGGCCAAAGTCAAATGGTGCCTTGTGTCTGTCCAGTGACCGCAAGAGCGCCATCCTGCCTGTGGCCCCCGTTTTAATTACAGGGGGAGCCTGGGGTTAGGGCTCCTTCCAGAGGCTGGAACTAACCCCCTACTATACAGATGGATAATTCCTCTCCTGGCTTGGCCGTGCTTATAGACACTTTGGGGTCTCCTGCCAGGGTGTGGCACGTAGGATTTAATCGGCAGCCTTCTTTAATTAATTCCCTGTCAACTGTCAAATTAGAGTAATCCCTAGGCTTGTATTTCCTGCACTTTTTGAAGGACCCGGAGGCTTCTCATTACCACTTTATGCAAGTATGGCGTAGGTGGATTTCGTGTAGAGCAACCTCCCCCGGGACTGGCACGGTTTTCCCAGAGATGCCAAAATGGGACCGCGGGCCTCTGCTGCCTGTTGCCGATACCTTTTGTTGACGTTTTTGTGTCTTAGCAATTCTCAGTGAAAGAGGCTTTAATTGAGATGCAGGGGGTGGGTGTTTTCAATGCTGTTGTGACCAGCGTGAGCAAAGAGTAGCATGAGCAGATAGCAAGCTGGACAACTTCCTACTCAAGCAGGATGGAGATGTTGAAGTTCAGTACCACACACTTCTCCAGATCAATTATGGCCCTTATCAGAGCCCTTGGCTGGGGGCTGCAGGCAGCTTGGGTATGATTATTAGAACCCCGGCACTGGACTGCTGTTTATGCCTTGGAAAAACTACGATCTGCTCGCATATCCCCGTCCTCCTCTGTGCTTGAGGTCTTATCGTCCTCCTCCTTGCTGTACATCCGTCACTTGGAGATTTAGTCAGATTTTGCTCTGGTTCACATTTTTCCATCGCCCCCCCCCCGGAGCAGAAAATGAAGCAGAAGGCATGGATTAGAGGGAAATGGAGACGGGTCAGCCTGGTCTTGTGGGGGAACTGCTGTGGCATCAGGGGAGGGCCACACGACAGTGTCAGAAATTAGTTTCATATGCGACAGACGTGTGTGTTTGGCCAGGAATTCCTGCTTATTTTTGTCCTCGTTACTGGTTTTGAACGTCCGAGGGGCATTCCACCATTGGCCCATGGTACCTTGCACTGTTCTCTGTGGTTGTGTTTTAAATTTTTTTTTTTTTTTTTTTGTGTTTGGAGACTGCTGTCTGCCATGGTATTAAAAACCCACGGGCTTACAGAATCAGCTGCTTTTGCACCCGCCTGTTGGCGTGGCCTTCTGTCACGGGAAGGCAGGATGCCTCATGCCAAGTCCGTTGAACCACCTAACCCATAGGCTCTCTCCTCGCCAAAAGTCCTCTTTCAGCTTCTTTCTCACCTCCAGCCTCATTTTGAGAACCGGCTCTCGAAATAAGGGGAAGCTCGGGGTTCCATGTACGGACCGGTCTGGACGGCGGTGCTGCTGCGTGCCATTTTTTTTTTTTCTGGAGGCCGCGTGTACCTGAGCACAGTGACATCTCCACGTCGGTGGTGCTGACATTCCCTGTCTCTGCCCCTCTGTCTACAGTCACAATGAGCGGAAGGTGACCTGCAAGCACCCTGTCTCGGGCGTACCCTCGCAAGACAACTGCGTCTTCGTGGTCAATGAACAGTAAGTATCTTTTTTTTTTTCCCCATCCGTTTTTCCACCGCCTTCCCATTTAGCGGTGGTGCGGAGGGCTGTTTACCTTCAGTGTCAAATCCAGTTAGTGACATCTGCCACTACAGCTTAGACGCAGCAGAAATGTCTTAAATAATAGGCGTAAAGAGACTCTATACCTTTTCTCGGCTGATCCAGAAATTGCCCGAATACCCGTGCGTGCACAGTGAAGCCGGTGATCACCAGCTGTATTTCTGAACCTGAAAGTGTGATTGTAGCTGCGATGAAAATGCCAGCTTGGGAAATTACACTGTCATCTGAAATAACGTGTAGAACTGACAGCACGTCCAAGGAAAATAATCTGTGGCCAGGGAGTTGGGCTCTGTGTTTCCATCTGCCCGACCAGAGGAGCACGATCTCCATAATTCCCAAAAAAAAAAAGGTGTGAGGGTGCCCATTTGGAATTCCCCTCGAACCCCTGCAGTCCATTCTCCACCACGTCATGTACTAACGATATATGTGATGTCATCGGTACAGTCAAAAAAAAGTTCCAACCAGAAACAGGGGTATTTTTTACAAGTAATTTGTATTTTGACATGTAACTTTTAATTCATCAAAATTAATTCCACTGGTCAGTGGCTTCTCTGAGTGATTTTACAGAAATGCTCCTGTTTCACCAACAGCCATCCATAGTGAAATATGGAGGATTTAAAAAAGCTGGACACCACTTTAAAAAATCTAACGTTCCCCGCTATTCAGGCTGCAGCAGGTACATACCACAAGAAAAGCTCTTGTTTAATGATGATGATAACAGTTATAATAGTCAATTTATTTATGTCAGACGGACAGCCAGCCAAAGCATAGCCAGTTAATGTTCACTTAAATAAGCAAGCCACCAGATTGTTGACAAGTGTGTACTCTTGTAAAATTTGTTTAGCTAAATTGTTTTCTACAGGCATCCCAGCCAGAGTGTACCCCAGCCTTATGCCCTATACCGTCTGGGATAGGCTTAAGCCCCCACACGACCCAGACCAGGTTAAGTGGTTAGACGGACGGACGGACGGACGGACGGACGGACGGACGGACGGATTGATTGATTATTTTTTATACAGTCATCTAGAAGAGTAGAACATTTATATGCAGTTTTGAACTTTTCCTGCCCCTGGATGATTATCCTTCCACAAGATATCTGAAATTTTGTTCCCAGGGACCAAGATTGCAAGCCTAATTTGCATGATCCTCTTTGGAAGATATCACTACGGAAAAAATAATCCCCAGCAACAGCCGGCACCCCTCTCCAAACAGGAAAGTGTCTGTCTGTCTTTGAGAGCGACACGACCTCAACATGTTCGGCCGGTTGGCTCAGCCGACAGGGAGTGCAGGTCACCCCCCTCCCTGGCCCCATCACGGCAAGAGGCCACGATGACAGCTCATATCCATAACCGTTAGCTTTTGCTCCTCATGCCCCCCCGCCCCCCCATGTAGATTTAGCCCAGCTAGCCTCTAGATTCTTCAGCCCTTCGTCTTTATATCTACCATCAGGACTAGATTAAAGCTCACTGTCAGCTGCAAGTGGGCCTATGGGATGAACAGCATTGAGGGGCTGTGGTAAAAGTGAAGACACTTTATAACAGCGAGGCAACGGTGCTGCTGTCCTTATGGATACCATGATAGGAAACTCTGAACAAGGATAAGGAGACCACCGCGCCATTTAATTTACAGTACTCTTCCCGTGGGGAACGTAAGTGGGCGTTCTCTTGATAGCAGCAGAATGATTAAGGCATTGACAGATGCACAGGGCAGTGATTTCAGTGGGAAATGAAAGCGATGACGTCATGAGGCATCTGGGTATTACTGGCTCAGACCCCACGGAGGAATACTGTCATGCCCAAACCGGCTCCAGATAATGTGCAGGTAACCGTGGCTACACTCTAGAGTATCCTGGTCCAAATTTACATTTTCTGCGCCATTTCTCAAGTAGCCATTCCTGGGATTCCAGGCCTTTAATAAGTCATCTCAAGCCTTATTTTGGAAATGGAGCGGTGGGGCTTAAGAAACACGGTCCAAGATGGGACCAGAATATTGACACCAAAACGGACACATTTGGTGATTAAAAAGGCCTTTTCTGAGCTGGCTGCCCGTTATCTTGTTATCTTGTGGTTGGTTTTTTTTTTTTTTTTTTTGTTTATAATCTGTATTCATGGTCCTTGAGTTACTCCACAGGTATCTGTGAGGGCAGATGACAGGCATGCTCTGATACATCATGCCGTGTTTTAATTAGCATGAGCGAGATGTTTCCTTTCCCACGTTTGACATGTGATGTCAGGCCTCCAGATGGCCCCGCCTGCCGAGGCCCTTTGCTTATCCCCGGCCGCTTTGATAGGCGCTGTTTTAATTTGTCACACGGCGAGAGGCATTGGCATGGGTGTCGGCTCAATAGCTCCGGCCACATCAGGAAATGCCGGCCCCATGAGGCTGTGCAAGCCCCATCTGTCTGCTGTGCTGACCAGAATGGGGCAAGAAGAAACTGAAAATTTGGTGATTGGCTTTGGGAATGGAAGGCACCTCCCACAGGAAAGCGGAGATGGTGCAGGCGAGCTGTGTTTACTCCGCCTCCACAAGATCCCAATTTACATTTTCAAGCCATTAGGAGGATCGCAGCATCTGCCTCGGCCATCGTTTTGAAAATTCTAGCGAGTGTGTGTTTGTTTCCAGGAACATAATGTACGCATAAATTTGCTAGACCCGTATTTCATTAGGCTTCATCCTTTTGTCGCCTCTCCCTAATGTAGACGAGTCGTCTCCGTGCACCCGCAGATGCTAAGGGCTGGCACGCTCTCTCCCGGCTCCACATAGCGACAGACGTGCCGTGTGAAATCCATGCCTGGAGTTTGTTTACAACAGATTGTGTGGCTACCAGGCCCCTCGCCACCCCTCGCCAAAACCTTACCGGCCAGTGCAGGGTAGAGAGTTGGGGGGGCTCTTTTTTTTACCACAGGGTTCCCTTTGTTTCACCCCATCCCACTTTTCCCCCAGCACATCAATCAGCAGCCAAGGCCTGTGAAAATTAAAGATCTGAATGTTTTTGGTATTATTCACAATCTGTGGCAGTCGGGGCTTTTCGCACACGAGAAGAGATGCCTGCTGTTTTGCTTGTTTCCTTTAATTAATTTAAAGCACAGTCACTGTGTAATATCTGAAACATCCACTCACTGTCTTACCATCGGTGATTTTCTCTTGTTGTGCCTTTGTTTCAGTGTATTCATATGGAAGCTTTATTTCCTGCAATGAGTTGTGTGTTTTTTTTTTTGTTTTTTTTTTCCCCCCCTTCTGTTTTTAGCTTAAATTATAGGAAACTGGTTCACCTTGTAATAAACAGGTAATGTACAGCTGTGACAATGGATGTCTTCCTGTCTCCCGCTGAGAGCCGTTTGTTCTCCGAATGAGAGCTCATCTTTATCTCGCTGCTTCTGCTTCTTTTTTGGGCCATGCGTTAGGCTCTTAACACTCTGCCACGGCGCAGTACCACGGCCCTCCCGCCGCCTCATGCCTCTCTTCATTTTCAGCTCAGCGCTGCTTCGCTTTCCGCCATCACGTCTGCCTCGGCCGCTTTTTTTTAACAGGAGATAATGAAGATCCCTGCTTCTGCCGGGTTTTGGCCGTGCGAGCGCTTGCGATATGAACTCAGTCGTGGGTCCTCAAGGACGGGGGATCGGCGCGTCGGATAGTATGCCTAATGGGGTCGGTGCCTCCAGTTAATCGGGACATGTATATGGAATCCTTTTGCTTATGCAGAAAAGAATCAAAGTAACAAAGTAGTAAGAGAACAAGGTGATGTGTGTCATGGGGAGCACATTCTGGATTTAACACCCCCCCTCCCCCCATTCTGCTGGCTTAGACATGAGCTGAATGCACTGGGGATTGTCCTTATATGCTAAAAATACACGTCTGTAGTGTCCGCTCCTCTGGGCATGCAGTCATGCAGTGCAAACAGATTCAGTCTGCAACGTGAGAAGTGTGACAACTAACATGCCTACCCCAGTTACACGGTGGCGTCAATCGCATGATGGGATGGACAGATACAGTTGTGTTTTTGCCACTATTCCTTTCATGTCCCAAGTCATTTTTTAATCATCCGTTTGCAGTTTGCATGCGTCGAGCAAGGTTTGTACCGTGTGCGTGTATGCTGGACAGAATGTGCAAAGGTTTTCAAGTGTACACGTGTGAGTGTCGCTGTCTGTACCTGCTGTGTGCTTCTCCCTCTGTTCTCTTTGTATGTGACACTCATTGTGAGGAAAGAGCACAAATGTTTTCATCTTGTACATTTGTAATTTACCATAAACCAAGAGCTCAGAGCAACATCTTCATTTTTTTAAGCAGACACGCGGTGAGTAGGCAGGAGAAATGACAATGCACACAGCTGATATACACGCACTCCCACACTCTGGCCGCTTTATTACGCACCCTTAGCTAGTACCTGGTAGGACCCACTTGTGCCTCCAGCGCTGCTTCCTATGTAGATGAGTTTTGCATTTGGAGAAGCCTTTCTGCACATCATTGCTGTGCTGAGCTGTTATTTTCACACTCGCATCTTTCTAGTTTAACTGGTCTGGCCGTTCTCCTCTGACCTCACTAACAGTGTTCTCTGTCACAGAAATACCCCTGACTGGTTCTTTGTTTGTTTATGGCACTATTTTTTTATTTTTTTTTTGTAAGCTGTATAAATTGTAGTGTGTGGAAAATCCTAGGAGGGTGGCTGAGAATGATGAGAGCCCCCAGAGCAGCCTCACTGACTAGCCCCACAGTTTTGGGGTGGGGCATCTTTTTATGAGGTGTGTTAGTGGGCTGCTGGAGGTTTTAGGTGCAATTCCAGCAACATTAAAGAGATCCACACATCTTCGTATGAGCAGCCCCAGAAATGCGAGTGACACCAGGCCGTGAACATGTCATACAGAGCCACTACTAGCTGGAGGATAGGAGGTATTCTGCCCAAAGCGGGAGAGACTGCCTAAAGAGGACAGATCGGCACGCTTCATGTGGACTGACCCAGGAATATGCTAGCTGTTTTTCGGGTCCTGTCACCCATGTGTGGAAGCAAGCTCACTCTCAATTTGGAGCAGCCTCTCCAGAGCATTAATTTAGCTGAGGATCTGTGTGTAAGTTTAAAGTGCACAGGGGAAATAAATGTCAGAGTGTTAGGAATGGGAAACGGAACGGAGAACAGTTCAGCATCTTAATCTGGGATTTCCATCCCCGGCATAAAGCTGTAGGAAAGAGTGCACTTGGACTTTTAGTTCTTGGGGCTTGTAGCTCCTGCAGGAGCAGCAGGGAGAGGGGGTCCAGCTGGGAGGTTGTCCCTTGCCTCGACACACCTCCATGGTCGTCACACCCTCAGGCATCAGTTGGTGCCAGACCCTCCGGAAAGGAAACTGACATTCTCCAGGGCTAATTATGCTAATTAATGAGGGTTTTATTTTTATAATCCCCTGGTATCTCTGAGGGGGCCGGGTGGCAAGAGGGACCGCTGTCCGCCTGCTGCGGCAGCCCCTACCAACACGTGACCGGGAGCACACTCGTTTTTATATCCAGGCTTAATGAGGTCGTTAATAGGCCTCGGTTAATTATGAGACAGACAGTGGGAGGAACATGGCTGGGAAGGAGCTGCGGGCTGAACGCAGCATCCGCTATGTTCCTGATGAACATGGTACTGGCCCCCTAACTCCTCATGGGGGTTAAAAACCTATTTGCATATAAACAACACTGCCTGGATTGAGGGTCCACTGAAGTGGATGGTCATGTACCGTTAAATGGCCGATACATTGCTCTTTTGCTCTGATGACACGAACATTTATTTATGTATTGAAATATACTCCAGTCCCCACCAGTACCGTGACATCGGACGTTTAGTAAATATTTGTTTTGGGGTGTTTATATTTGTTCCTTATTTATTGAGGAGGTCGTAATCAGTCCTGGGCAGCAACATGGCTCAGCAGCTAGCATTGTTGCCTCACTCGTCAGACCCTCGTCGTGACCCTGCATGGGATAAGCAGTTTGAAAAATAAATGGGTGAGTATGAATACTGAAAAGCAAGAGGGCTGATAGAACCATGCACCTGTTTCTTCACTGGTTCATGCCTTAAGTTAGATGGCTTTGTTATGCTTGAATGATTCATACGTAGGTCACTGTGTGGCTTAACAAACAAAGAACATTCCTCTGAATCTGGTCAGGTACAGAGACTGGACTGAAAATGAGAGCCAAAAACTTTGAAAGTCCTTCAGGAAGCCTTTTCCTCAAGGCTACAAAAAAAAAAAAAAATACAAGTCTGGATCTTTGGAAGCAAAATATGGAGAAATGAGAAGTGGCTCAAGACTTTTGCACAGTACTGTAGGAATCCATCTTTGGTAGCTATAATTAGGTACAGGTGACAGAATGGGGTCAGTGACCAGACCGTGCCCCTTGTCACACGTCTGTCCATCACGTGCGTTCATGCCTGTAGGCCGCGTGTAAGGAGGACAATTTTGGAGGGTGTCTGTAATTAGGCTTGGATGATGCATTTGGGCTCTGTCTGCTGACTCACTGTCCCATGTCGCACATCCGTCCTGTCATCCCAGAGTTCAGCCAGGCCAGTGCACTGGGAGGGTGGCAGAGTCAGGAGGTGTCTGCAGTAATCGCCTCTTAGTCACAGGGCCGAAAGCCCAGTTTGTATCTCGCAGAATGGCGGGGTCATTTTGTTGCTTTTTTCCTTTTGTTTACCTTTGTGTTCTGACTGTCTCTCTTCTAGGTATCGCGTTTCGCTCTTATACCACGAGTCATACGGCACGCTGCAAGGCGACCAGATGGTCTGTCTTTTATTCTGGATACACTCTCATTTAAGCGTAAAAAGACAAGATTAAATTTAGATTCTGCTTGTTTTTTAAAACGGAATGAAATCGTTCAATGCTTTGGGCTCCTTTTGTCCTTCACGTGACTGCAGGGTTCACCTTAACGCAGGTCAGTGTGTCAGGCAGGCAGTTTAAAGAGGTTCGATTTGGAAGAATCCATCACTGTGACACAGCCAGCAGTTGCTTTGGTTTGTATCATCCCCGCTTCTATCTTTGCTTCTTTGTTGTGTGTCGGAGGACACACTGGTCTCCCTGAGCCGGAATTAGACTCCGGTTCTGACTCGCCGTATCGGCTCTGACTGATTGGAACCTTCGAATAAGCGGTGAGGAAAGTAGCTCAGTGGACAGAGGTGTCTTTAATCTGCCCATCTAGCCGCTTCGGCTGCGGCGAGCCCCGGCTCGTCTTGGTGCCCCTCCCTCACCCTGCCTCCCCGTCCCTCCCATCCAGATCGGTTCCAAAGGCTCCGGCGAACGAGAAGAAGGAGAGACCGCTGAGCACCATGAGCGAAGCGTCCAACTACACGGGTGGCTCGGACTATACGGCCCACACGGGCAGCCCCGTGGCCCGGGTGAGTCTCCACACACACTCTAGAGCCATGCAGAACATACTCGACATGGCCAGACAGATCTGTCTTGGCACTTGAGGGCAGCCAGACCGCCCCTCCCCCCCCGGTGTGTGACACTGCCTCTCCATGTCATTCCTGTCGCCTGGGAAGAGGTACCAACAATGATTTGTGTTTAAATGCTTTTTTTGTATTTTCAGACTTCACGGCCTTCAAAAAAAGTGCACAATTTTGGGAAGAGGTCCAATTCCATAAAAAGGAACCCTAACGCTCCTGTTGTTAAGAGCGGCTGGCTATACAAACAGGTACGTTGACAAATGTGACATGGAACTACTCATTTCCAACTTTGGGGGGGGGGGGGGGAACTTGGTGTTTTTTCCTCTTACTTGTTTTTGGAACCTTTTGCCAAGACGGGGTGTTTTTTTTTTTTTTT